>CATIWO010190949.1:0-19559 GCA_949673435.1 Macaranga tanarius
CAAACCATAAAACACATTCCTTCATATACTTATATGATTTTAAAGTAGTTTTATATAGATGCCCACTCACCTGAGCCTGCTGAAACGAAACCTAGTTGGCTGGCCTTGCCCTAGCCTCAACGGTTCCAGCTTGATCCGATCCTAATATCCGTAAATAAAATCATCAGAAAACCATCTTAAAACTCATTTCTACTCAACTTAAGTTGATCTACGGCTAAAGGATAGGTTATAGGACCCGAAAAATGGTCCAAAAATACCTAAAACTGAGTTTCTTGCTTGAGAGGGAATTTACTTCATGGTTTTATCACTATATAAGTTCAGAATTTATATTTTCTGAAAACTGTCATAATTTTTAATATCATTTTATGTTGACATGGTAAATAATATATTTGTTGACTATATTTTAGGATCAAAACCTGGCAAGCAATGTTTTAAATCCTTATATGAGAAGCCTAGCGCATGGACCAATTAGATCAGTGAGAACATTCAAAGGGTTTTTTTGTTAATGGCTATAGGTTTCACATTGAAGCATATGGCACCGATCGAGCAATAATGAATAGTGGTATTTACATTAAAGAATCTAATTACAGTATTACGGAGAGTGATTATTATGGAATATTAACTGAAATTATTGAGCTTGAATATCCAGTATTGCCAATGAAACGAACAGTGTTATTCAAGTGTGATTGGTTCAACCCGACACCGAATAGTGGAACAATGGTACATGAAGCTTACAAATTAGTTGATATAAACCATCAATGCCGGTTTAATAAGTATGAACCATTTATTTTATCTGCTCAGGCTGCACAAGTCTATTATTGCCCATATCCCAGCAAGAAGAGAGATAGAGCTAATTGGTAGGTAGTTTCGAAAGTGAAGCCAAGATCACTAATTGAAATGCCAGAGAACTCAAAATTTATAAGTGTTGTTCCTCCATTTCAAGATGATGGCATATCAGATGTAAGAGTTGATGTTCACATAATAGATGATCAAGCAAATTTGGTTGACCTAAATGGCTAAGAGGAGGATGTAGATGAAGAAGAGAATGAAGAAGAAGATTTTGAGTTAATCATATCTTAAAGAAACTAATATATTTCAGTTTTACAAAACCAAAACCATATAAAATTAATTTATACATTGAACCGAATCGATTCCTTTTTTTTTTTTTTGGTTTTCGGTTACTTTTGCTCATCCCTAGTCCAAACAAGAGTGAAGAACTGAACCCAGGTTTTGAGGTGGCAAGATCAAATTGCAGAAGATTGTCTTGTAATTGATACCCCCCAATGACGACTGATGTCCTTGGATTTACGCCTCCATCCACAAATCCAAGACACAGCACATCACTTTTAACTGGCACCATTAAATTTGCACCAAAAATCCTCCAAAATACAGTACTACTTTGCAAGACTCTAGTGCTGCCAATGTTGCTTAGGGCATACCCCATAAGGTGATAAAGGTGCCATTTGAGCTAGCTCTTTAATAAAAGCATTGGTAACAGCCTGATAAATTGTTGTTTCCGTCACTGCATAAGGATTCACTGTGCTAATCTTGGTTCCTCCAACTCCTTCTTTATCAATAGATAGCAATGTTTCGGGTCTGTCGGTTTCTTGTATGGATGGTATGAATCCATTTGAGTGGTTGATGTTCCATTTAAATCGCTTGTCTAATCATGATAGTAGTTTATTTGCGATTATTTGTTGGGAGTTATGGAGTAATAGAAACAGCTGCGTTTGTAAGGGTATTAGGAAGAAGCCCGCTGTGATTTTAAACAAGGCGGGTCAGTATTTATCTCAGTGGCAAGACGCGAGGGTAAGTAAGCATCCCCTTCTCTATTCTGACCCAGCTGTTGTGGAGGGTGATGTGGTTTGGACGAGACCTAGTGCTGGGATGGTCAAACTCAATGTGGATGCTGCTATTTTCTTTGATGAGGCCTCGGTGGGGTTGGGCAGTGTCATGCGGGACTCTACAGGCTGTTTTGTGAGAGCTCGATCTATCAATGTGAAGGGGCTTTTGGATCCTGTTGTAGCTGAGGCTCTGTCGATCAAGGAAGCTTTAAGCTGGGCAAAAAAGCTGCAGTTTGATAACTTTGTTTTGGAGTCTGATGCTCTTCATGTAGTGCAGTTCATTCGTAACCCTCAAGTTACATCTGTTGTGGGTGTTATAGTGCAGGAATGTGTTCTTTTGTTAAAGTCTTTTAATCATGTCGTCCTTAGACATATTCGTCGCTCAGCTAATGAAGCTGCCCATCTGTGCGCGAGGGTGGCTCATTATTCGTCTGGGGATAGAGAGTGGCTATCCACTCCCAGTTTCCTTATGCATGTTATTTCTTGTGAAAGTTCTTAATGAAAGTTGTCAATTTTCATTTCAAAAAAATAAATAAATAAATAAATAATAGATAGCAATGTTTTATTCAATGGGACTGAATTTCCATTAATCTTTATTGATTTTAATCCCATGAAATATATATTCTGATGAAGCAGCATTATGATCCCTCCCCTGGCCGGACAGTCCCGCTTCTTTCCCTCCCTTCAATCCAACGGCTAGTTTTTGCCAATGCATAAACGTAATTTATTTATGGCTTGGTTATTTAAAAAAATTCTCCCCTTTATATTTTATTTTAATATTAAATTATAACTTTTTTCAATTAATATGTACAGCTAAATTAAATTTTAATTCATGGTTTTTTATTTAATAATAAAAATTTAACAAGCTAAATGCAATCTTATTAACTCATCAAATTGAAAAATTAAAAATAACATTCGGGAAAAATAAATTGAAAATAATCCCTAAAAACTTAAATTAGGTACAATAAACTAAAAATTAAATGAAAATTATATGTTGTATATGTCGTCAGTGAGAAATCTTATAGGTAAGAAATCATATTTTGAAAAAGAGACAAAATTTATCTTAAATTAATTATATTTTGTAATAACAAATAAAATTATTAATTAGAAAAACTTGTTCACTTATTTAATTATTAAATAATTATTTTAAAATATCCGAATTTTAAAATTATTAATTTTTTTTTTTGTTTAATTCAAATCCAATTGAGTTTAACAATTATTTGAAATCTAATATAAATTATAATATTGAAAAAATAAATTGGGTTTATCCAAATATAAAAATATTTATTTATTTATGATATTTTATATTTTTAAAATAATTAATAAAATACTAAATAATTTTTTTTGTCGGTGTTAATACAAATACTAATTTTAGAAAAATATTACTTTTAATTTTTTTAATTTTTTTGATATTATAATGAATTATATAGTTATTATGAAAATTAACTAATAAAATAAGTTAAAAATAAAAATGAAAATATTATTTATTTAAAATTACAAAATAAGATATTTTTTATAATTTTAGGACCGCAATGTAGAAAAAAAGTTTAATTTTAAGAGTTAACTAATAGAAAACTACTTTGATTGACGAATAGGACTAATGGAAAAACTTTTTAAAACTTATAAAACTTGATTGTAAAGAAAATTGCTTGTAGAACTTAATTATAAAAATAATATAATTTTTAAGACTAAAAATGTTATTGTCCTTAAGAAAGAACCAATCTCTCAAAATCTCCATTTTGGCGCTTCTCTTTTTCACTTCCTCTCAAATTCAAAATCAACAACTTTTTTTTTTCTTCTACTACTGGTTTCTTTTCCTTCCAAGTAATTTTTTTTTTATCTTTTTAACCGGTAAGGGCTCAATGGCTGAACAGCCAGAACATGATGGCATTAGTGGCAGAACTGACAAAAATAAAAATATTGATTCAGATATTACCGAGGTAAAATGACGTAGCGGAAGTTATATGGAAGTATCTAGTAGTACTACTGATCTTCATTTTGAAAGGACCTCGCTGTTCTTTAGTTTGAGATGATTAAGGCAGGGTTTGAAAGGTTGCTCCACCCGAACTGATCGTCGAGTTGTACATCAAAAGAGATTTGTCGATGCGATTGAAGAATAATAACAAAAAATTTCATAATTTGAGTGATATTTCATTTTTGTATCTCTTGATTGTACTTTTATTGATATTATTTCTTTGTTAAGATGTATTTTTGATTTTCAATTAACCAACGAAAGATTCAACTTTTTTCATCAAAAAATAAATAAATAAATACATAAAGGGTATCATTGAAGAGAATTCTTAATCTGAAAGTGAGGACTTTGAAGCTACTGTTGAAGAGCAAATGGATCATGACCAACACTTAGAACAAGAAGCAGAATAAGAGAAAGAAGAAGAAGAAGAAGAACAAAAGGAACTATCGATGATTTAGATGAGATATTGTGATGTGTGACAGGATTTGATTCTTAGTCTAATGGTGATCTTGACAAGCAAGAAGAAGGTATTTTGCATAAATGGCAGGTTCTATTTTAGTTAGTTAATAGTTGTTCATGTAGTTATTTTAGTTACTTTGATACAATACTTGATTCTTGATTAGTTTCAGTCTTTAAATTTCAAGGAGAAATGCTGAGTATACCAGAAACTTTTATCAATCAAAGATTCATTCTGTTATTCAAATTCCCTTTATTCCAATAATTCTTTAGTTCTCTTAATTTCTTTCCATTTTCTTTTCTCAGGAACCAAACATGATCCAAGCTAATTCACAGATTTAGCTTTGCATTGGAGAAGGGTTTTGTCCTGTGGGTATATAAAAAAGAAGGAAAACATCTTTGCACAAGCACTGTCAAAATTTATTGTTCATGCGCTTACATTATTAGAATCAATACTAGCAACAAGTTCAGCTAAATGATACAAAATCTTGCATTTCTTAATCAATCAGGGCAGAGGCATATCTCTGTTTTCTCTGGATGTACGACACATTCAGCATCTTACCCCTCAAGTCAAAGCCCAACAATTATTTTTGATGCATCTTTTTGACATGCTCAATAGCTTCTTGATTAGAAACTGAGCCTCAATCCTTTAATCTTTTGGTCCAATCCCATCAGATTCTGGGATAAGACATTCATTTTCCATTCCATCCTCCAAATTCTCTGAAACTTTTTGTGGCTGAGGTCTTTTATAATATATTGCATAAAGAATCATCTGGGCTGTGCCAAGACCAAAACCTGTCCCATTTGGCAGCTACAAGGTCCGTCCGAATTGCATTAGTACTAGCAAAAAATTAATACATCATAGCAGCAGCAATCCATAGAAAATAAAAACTAAAAGTGAAATGGATTAGTTGTTGAGATGCACGCAAAACTGAACAGGATTCAACCCAAAAGAAAAAGAAAACTTGCAAAGGGATGATGTTAGCGATGCAAACTTACTCCAATGAACCAGTCTGAGGTAAGAATAGCATATAGAGTCCAAACTCCACCATTTATGAAGAGGAAAAATGAGAGAAGGAATGGCATGTACTCAACACTCTTAGTTGTTATCACCGTTTTCTGTACAGTTCAAGAAATTGGTATTGACGCTTTCACAATAATAGAAGAACATAACTGATGATACTTGAAAACATTTATGTGTTCATAAGTTTTGTGTAATGTGAAGGTGTAGGCAAATACTCTCAAGGCCGATAGAGTTTTTACATTCAGGTTACCCAATAAATGTCATAGTTGGTAGGATTTCATAAGAAAACTTATTGGAACTGTTGTAACTTACCATAGCTGAAAGAGGAGAACCATATGCAGCCATACTGAAGCAAACACAGAAGAAACCAGCAACATCAATCTGTGCTTTTCTTTTCAAGAACAACTGAGCAATTATGACTACTGCTGCTGGAAATCCCACATCCAAAACACCAGCTAATATAGCTGTGATAAACTAAAAAAAAAAAAAAAAAAAAAAAACAGATTATTAATAACCATATAATCAATAACTTAATTATGTGACTTCCTTCTTTGAATCTAAAATGAAGTATAATTATCAATAAGTCAACTCACTCTCATTCTTGGAGGTGCAAAAAGTAGAAACAACACTACAAAAATAATCTCACAAACAGCACCAAACCCATTAACAGTTGCCACAAGTATGCTATTAGGCTTAAGAATTCCATAGTAGACCCAGAAGTATGCGTTTAATAACTTGCAAACATAAGGCATGCTTTCAAACTCCTCAGTTGATTTATTCACCACAATTCTCCAAAAGGTCTTTCTGTAATCACCATCCCAAATTGTTTGGATCAGTTTCTTTACTACGAATAATATTATAATACAACATTGAGAAGTACTGTAAATGAGTCTATACTTACACAGGAGAAAGATAGACTAGTCCAGTAGTGATGTTGCCTGATATATAGTAACATGCAAAAGATGAGGGATTTTTAATAGACTATATTTATTCATTAGATGTATAATATTAAGTAATTACCTAGTACACCAAGAGTGAAAATTATGTCAGCCGTGGTATATGAAAATAAAGTAGCCATGCATGGAAGGATGAAGGAAGATGACTTGCAAATTGGGCCAAAAGCTAGCCAGTTGTTGTTGCTGTGTTAAGAGAGGTTATGTTCTTTTTTTGAAGTATTGAAGTGTGTGATATAAATTCCTGTCGTAAAAGACTAGACTTGATGACTGGCTTTGATTGGATTCAAATGGAAACTATGATTATATTATTAGAAAAGTTTATGATATATCACATCGTACTTTTACGTCGCATTGATATAAAAAATAATTTTTATTCATGTTTCTCCAGTTGAAATTTACCATAAAAAAAAAAAAGATAAATTGCACAAATGGTATATCCACTTTTCAATTTTTGCTATTTTGGTGGTCAAACTTTTTAATTTTTGCTATTTTTGTGGTCAAATTTTTTAATTTTTACTATTTTAGTGGTCAAAGTGGGTCCCACACTTGCTGATTGTACATTCCGGCCACATTCACCGGTCAGGACCATTTAAATGATATCAAAATACTAAGTTCAAACACTCAATTGCAAAAAAAAAAAAAAAAATCCGACCACCAAAATAGCAAAAATTGAAAAGTTCATACACCATTTGTGCAATTCTTCCAAAAAAAAAATTAACGTGAAAAGTATAAAAATACAAAATCTCCCATTATAAAGTATTTTCACATAAAACTTCAATACATGTTAGATAATCTCTACCCTTAAATACAAATTTAATGGTTGGAATTTTATCAAGAATGGCACTTTGAAATTTATAAAGTGAATGGTTATTTATGTGTAATTAATTTTAAATTTATTGGCCTAGATTATATAAACATGACCTATCATACTTACCAAAACATGAGAGAATCATAATCAGTCAAGGGTTATACCTTTTCTCTCAAACAAATTAATACTTCTATATATTTAAGAAGAAAATAAAATACCAGCCACATTGTTGATTATGATTCTATGAGATTCGATTTTAAAAGTGAGTCCTACTTTTATTCTTAAAAAAAAAGTGAGTCCTACTTTTTATTCCAATCAAGCCACTTTTCAAATTTAATCTTTTATTAATCCAAGACATAGTCCCGTGATTAAAAGAATTTGCTTCTCTTTTTACTAATTTGAATTTGATTTTTGAAGTTAATTTTGAAAGAAAATAAATTTTGAATATATCAAACTAATGTAGAAAGATGAGTTCTTAAAATTATCCAGAGATAAAATAATTAGATGTCAACATTATGAAAATAATAATAATAATAAAATATAAAATTCTGAGTATTATTACCATATTAAAAAAGTAAATTTCTTATTGAAAAAGTTTATCAAACATTTTACTTGAAGCCAAGAGGAGAACCTCCATAACTTAATTATAAATTCTAACGCTTGTTTTGTAACTGAAAGTCGTCTTCCTTCTATAGCTACCTTAATTATTTGCCTTGTCTATGCATGGCAGGCTTACTTAATTTTCATTAGTATTTTATTTATTTTGTTATGATGGGATTGTATTTATAAATTAATAACTAAAAAAAATTTACTCAAGTTCACCAAATTCAAATATTCTATGTCTTAATAATTGATTGTATATTTTTGATGTGATAATTTTGCCATTGTCTTTTTCATACATGTTTGCCTATTAATTTCTTGTTGATAGAAGGAATATAAGAATCTAGATTTCAATCTAACTACTCCAATTGATTATTTATTATTAGTAACATGTTGTAGTTTGCATATAATTGCTTCATTTGTAGAAAAGATGAACCTATAAATCAAATCAAATATTGAATGTTATGTTGTGAATTTTGTAGTGATCAATTTTAGGACCAGCTTGGAAAGCAGCTCTTGGCTGCTTTTTTCCAAGATATTTTATGTATGAAAGGCATATATTCTTCACTTGGAGGTTTTCTCATTCAATAATTAGCACAAAACTTGAATGTCCATATGTGAACAAGCATGTTAAAAAATCGTTTGCAATGTAAAAAATTGAAAGAAAATTAAGAAATCAAATATGAATTTTTCTGCAATATTTTAAGAGTGTGTAAAGGTAGAATTATATTATTTTTTAAATAATAACAACTTAGATATTCTTATTTTTAAATCTTATATATAAAAAAAACTGCTAAAAGATAAAAATAATCAGTTCACCTTACTTTGAAGGTGTTATTTTTTTTTTTTTAAATGATTTGAGAGTATCAATACTTTTTTATATTATTTGAACAAAATATCTTTTTTCAAAAAATTAAATTAATGTCCTTATAATTATATTAAAATCAAATTTTGTTTATGCTTCTAAATACATTGATTTTAGTCCCTATTTAAGTAGCCCAGTGGCTAAGCACGGGAACATTCAAGGTAGAGGGCGGAGGTTCGATCCCCCTCCCCTCCCGCTCTCCCAGGAGTCCATAGGGCTTTAAACTACTAAAAAAAATACATTAATTTTAAGCTATTTTTTAGTTTGTAAATTTTTGTTAGAGTTTTCAGTAACTGATCTATGAAATTTTACAATTTTACAATTTTACATTCAAACATTAAATATTTTTTAAATACAGAGTAACTTTTTCATAATGTGGTCAACCACATTATAAAATCTTTCAATAATAGATGTATTTGATTTGCATTTTTTTTTGGTATTCTTTATTGAAGTTAGTGTATTTGTTTGAATTTAAAAATTATATTTTTATAATTTAACTTAAATAAATTTAATATTTTAAACATTGTATAGTGTGATTTTTCAATTATATAAGCATAGCTAATATAACTTGACCATAAACTTTTCAGGTCTATTATATACATATTTCATATTTATGGTCGATCATATATTGAAAATTATTAACGTATATTATATTGTTTAAGATAAATTACATACCAATATATATTATTTTTTAATAAAGATGATGACGACGAAGACATTATAAAAGATAGAGTTTATTAATTTTAAAAATATATAACTTAAACATTAACTTAAATAATCTAATGGACATACCAATAATTATTGAAATTAGTTGGTAAATGACTGTTTTCGTTTAAACTAAGATTTTGAATGTAAATCATAATAAATATAATAATATTAAATAATTATTAAAATTTTTTTACTATCCTTATAATTTATTTAAGTCGAATTGGATTAGTCATATTGGGGGTTAAGAAAGAAAAAAAAATAGATATAAAATTGAGGGCAGCTATACGACAATGCAGCAGCCCCAATCAGTCAGTATCCAGAATAAAAATGGCAACAACTTTTCAAAAAATTGGACGTCTATAATCTACCAGTCAAGCATCTCTTAATTGTATAATTACTACCGTTAAGAATTGATAAACTAATGTATTCGTGGGTTTTTGTGGAATTAACTTTATTAAAATATTAATAATTGTTTTTTTTTTTTTTTAATGACTGGTTTATCATACAGATAAATTACAAATCACTTTTAGCTAGACACCCCTGAACTTTACATGATTAACTTATGACATCCCTAAATTTTTATTATTTTTTATTCAATTTTTAAATTTATATTTTGAACTCTTTTCACCCTTAAATTTGTATTTTTCAATTTTGTTTAACTCATATAATATCAAAATAGACAAATATTAGATTTTAAATGATTTTGAACATATAAAATGCTAAAATTTAGCCTCAAAATAATAAAATAAAAATAAAAATTAATACAAAAAAGTTAGAAAAAAATATTTTTAATTATATCAATTTTTTTATTTTGACATTATTTTAGTGCATACAAGTTCTTTTTCATCTATATCAATATTCATTCTTAAAAATGTTAATTTATGTATTATAGGGATTAAATAGATTTAAAATAAAAGTTTAAAAGTTGAATAGAAAATAATAAAAGTTGAGAGGTATTAAAGGTTAATTGCATAAAGTTCAGGGGTGAAACTATGCATTTGGCCAATCGGTTTTTGTATTTATAATTTTAATCCAAACGTTTTCATTTTGACAATTTAAGTATAAATACGACATTTTTTTATTAAAAAAAAGTATAAATATGGCATTTTTTAATTTCAAAATTTTAATTCAAATATAAATAAAAATAAATTGTTGGAATTTGGATTCGGGTCACCTATGACGAGTTGACCCGACCCATATTAAAAAAAAGAGAGATAACTGCCAAAAGGGCAATTGCTCCTGTATACGTTATTAGAAAATAACGTAAACTAATACAAAAAAAAATATAAGAAGAAAACACACAGAAGAGAAGAAGAAAACTCTCTGTAAAAACTCTCCCATAAATCAATAGAATAAACTAGAGTAAATAACGATGTGGATTATAGTGTTTTTCCTTTGTGATTAATACTTAATCTAGTGATAGAGGATTTTAATCAATTTTGTGGAATCATCAAGAGGTAAGTGATCCGAACTTGTTTATGTTTATAATTTCGTATTCTTACATTGGTATCAGAGCTTTATTGATGATTCCCATGTTCCGTTGTTGATTAAATTCGTTTTTTTTTTTTGTATTAATAAGGTTGAAATAATGTTTTTGATATCTGGTTGGGACAATAATTTTATGCCTATTTTTGGACTTTCATACTGTGTTGATGCCATGAATTTATATATGTTTTTAAAGTACGTAATGCAAGCTTTAAAATGATGTATAACACATTAAATTTGGTTAAGTATAGACAAAGTTATGGTTGATCAAAATTGCCTACTTAAAAACTGTATTCTGGAATGTTCAGACTTAGAAAAATTCCAAAGGTTGAAGTTGACCTTTTAATCACTTTCCATAACAAGTGTTTAAACTTCAAACTCATAGTTATATGTGTCTAAATTAAAATCTAAATGCACCATTGAACTCAGAATAGTCAATATAGGGGGCTAGAAAATTTTTCAAAGATAAAATCTATCTTCAAGGTGGCGCGTGAAAGCCACGTGCCATAAGCGCGAGTGGGGATCAACTGGCTGTTGTTTGCAGCAGGTAAAACAAATCCCACATGCGTTGGTGGTGCGTGGAGGTGTGTGCGGAAGCTTCCGGCTGTGGTTTTTGACATCGCCACCACTACTGGACTTAATATTTTTTGTAGAATTATTTTATATATTAAAATAATTTTTTAAATAAGTAAATTATTTATTTTCTAATTTTCTTTTTGAGTAAAAGAAAATTCAAAATAAAATTATGTTGATTAAGAAAAATTCTGAATAAATATTAGTAATTTTTTTAATATTTATAATTGATGGAGTTGAGGTCCAGTGGAAGAAAATTAATTTTTAGAAGCATGAAAATTATTTTTGAAGTTATTTTAGTAATTAAAATACAATTTTTAATTGAATTTTTATTGAAAAATTCATAATAAATTGTATGTATATCCAAAAATTATGATTCCAGTCTTGAATTTTTTTTTAAATTTAAGGAGAATCCCTATGTATATTATTCGATATATGATTGTGTTTTGAGTTCATATTATGGTGTATATGTATTTTGTATATACGTATTAGCTTGATATTTATTAACTGTCTAATATTTCTTTTGTTCTTTCCTTAATGTGTTTAAGGAACATGTCGTGCTTGAAGAGAATGCAGCGACTTGCACGTTATAGAAAGCTTAAAAGAAATAGACCTGATCCTAATCGGGCTCGGACTATTAGTACTCCTATAGTCTGTAGAACTAAAGAACAAAAAGAAAGACTTAGACGGTTGATAGAGAATCTCGCTGGATACAAAATGAAGGATGAGCATACTTTGATTGAACATGTTAGAACTATCAACCATATGCTTCAAGAAATAACTCATAAAGGAAAAGTGTTAAGTGATGATTATAAGTATTTTTCCTTGTTATACACTGTACCTGGTGATTTTCAACAAAGTCTGATAAAGTATAGATTAAAAGGAAATCATAAGGCTCATAGAGATCCGAGTAAAAATAATCGTCAAATGTTAAGTGAAAATACTATGTCTTATGAGAATTTAGTTGTTTTTGGAGGAAAACACTTAAAATAATTGAAATAGGATCTCCAAACTTGCTATTAGTCCAAACATAAGAACTTCAAAAGGTTATAGCTCTAATTTTCTTTGGTTGAATAAAATAGTCCCTAATATTTTGGATAAGGAAAACTTTGAAGATTCAATTCCAAGAAAAATTAAGTATAACTAGTTATAGTGAAGTTATGTACATTGTTTATGTATTATGTATTGAAATATTTATTTTATGTATATATTATTAAGTATTTGTTTAATTGTAAATTATTGAATTGTTATGTTATTACTTCATAATATGAGCATTCTATGATTGGTAAAATTCATAGGAATTCTCATCTAGAATTATGATTGGCGTAATTTAAATTAAATTATTAAATTTTGATATTTGAAAAGAATGATGATAGGGAACATAGTGAACTTTCTCATTTAATTTATATGAAAATATTTAATAATTTAATTTGAAATTGCGACTCTATGATGTGTATAAATGATTGCATTTATAATATCTCTTGTAGTTGTGACTAACTATGGTATCAAAGAATATCATAGTTGAACTAAATAAGGGTGAGAAATTGAATGTGACAACTACAACATATAACATTTAAAAATACAATATGTCCTTGAAGAGCAAGAAGCTTTGGAGACCATTAACAATGTTATGGAACACTACTAGAATGCAATAATTTACTAACGAAAATTAGCGACAGACAGTTTTTAGTCGCTAATTACCAACGGATGACTAAAATACTGACAGATTTAAATTTCTGTCGGTAAAGTCCAACAAAAATTTTACGCCAAGAATTGGCGCTTGATTACCGACGGATTTTAATATCCGTTGCTAAAAAATTAAGAAATTATGGTGTATTTTAGCGATGGATTAAGTATCTGTCACTAATTAGCGACAGATAAAGGAATCCGTCGCTAATTAACATAATAATAATAAAAAAAAAATGAATTACCCTTTTCTATTCTTACCCTAAACACTGTCTTTTTCAAAAAATTTTAGCTCCCTCTTTTTTTGTTTTCCCTCTCCCTTTTTTCCTTCTTCTTCTTCTCCCTTTTCTTTACCTCTTATTTTTTCTCCTCATCAGTCATCCCTTTTTCTTTTTCTTTTCACTTTCTCCTTATCATTCATCTCTTTCTTTCCCCTCCACCCTTACTATTTTTCTAATTTTTTTCTTCATCTTGCAGATCTATCACACTGTTGTTGTGTGCCACTGCCGCATGCCTCTTCCTCGCTGTCGTACTATCGTCGCTGCTGCTCCTTTTCCCTCTCTATAACTCAGGTTTCTTTTTATGTTAAATTTAATTTTTTCTTAAATTAAAACACTTTTAAATAATATAGATCTATGGAATTACTCACTAGTTTAGAGTTGTGCTCCTGTCATTGCTTTGATTTGTTGTTACAGCTGGCTGGATTAAGCTTTATTTGAATTGTAGTGGGTCTTAGTCATTTTAGGTTGTTGTTTTTTTTTGTGATTTTTGGGTTTCTCAAACCCTTTTGTTTTTCTTTGGTTCAAATTCACTAATTTGTAGTGTGTGTGTGTATATCAAGTTTAAAATATTATTTTTATAGCTTTTTAGATGTATATATTAGTTTATGTTTTAAATGCTATAATTAATTTCATACTTATGCAAAATAAATTTATACAAATTATGGATGATATGGGTCTGTTATGTGCATATATGCACATGTGTGTGGATCTGTTATATGTTTAATACATATAGATTTGCAGACCCTTATGTTTATTGTCTTCATTTCCTTGCTCCACTCTTCCCTTCTGATCAATTCTTTTTAAAATTTTTAAAACATTTTAGTCACAGTCACACAACAACACAAATGTTAAAGTTCATAATGTCAGATATGGATACACTCATCATACAGCAGTACTATATTACTATACACTTATTTTGTGGTTTTGGGGTTGCACATATTATAGTCAGTTATATATCATTCACTTCTGCTATGGTCTTTATGTTTTTGACCTCTTTCTCCCTTCAATTTCCCACCTATTGTGTCTTTTCTCTTTTTTTCTGCTTTACTTTCTAAAAGAATTTTAGTAAATTATATATATAACGTTAAATTTTTTTTGTCTTATAACAAGGTCTTAGTAACTTTATTAATTTAATATTTTATGATTTATAATTAAATTAGAAATTTGTCAAAAAATTGAGTAGTTGAATGACAGTAAAGTTTCTTCAAATTTGTCAAATTCACAAATTTATCAAAATTTGCCATGTGTCTAATGCTTTTAATGATTATTATTTAAAGCATGGTTTGACTGATGATGCTTGTTTCTTTAGTAACACTGCTGCTCTCACTTCTTTAAACCCTAGTGAGTGATTTTATTTCTTTTATGTGGATGTTTTGAGGTTTTTAAGTTAATTTGTTTATTGGGTTTGATTTAGATATGGGAAAGTTTTAATCTTTTTTATTTATTTTTGCTATGCTTTATTTTGTTACCAAATTAGGTAATTGCATTGGTAATTTCTTAATTAAAGGTGGGTTCTTTCTTGATTTTTGATTGATGGGTTCTTTTTACTTAATTAGTAGTTTGTTCTATTTTTTCAGGTCATGATAATTGCAAATTCGCTTCCAGGTAATAAGCTAGAATTAGTGGCGTTTCCTTTATTTTCTTTTGTAATTTCACTATTTATGGTTATTGCTTTATGTTTAGAGTATGTTTGGACGGTTTAAAAAATGCGAGAATCAATTTAATTGTATCCTATATAGTCAGTTCTTAGTGTTTGGAGAGTGACATGGTTGCTAGAATTCAATTCTCTCAACTTTAGAAAATAATGCACTGTGAAAGAAATTTCTTGTATTCATTTGTGTTCTTTCAACTGAACAACAGTTATTTGAGTTTTACTTTGAAGCTTAAAACTATATTCTTCTTCAGCAATAATCTTTTATCAAGTCATTGTTAGAGTTAAGCATGGATGGAATGATGCATTTAATTTTATGTTGCAGCTTGTCAGTGAATAATGGCACTAATTCTGCTTCAAAAACTACGACAAGAACATCGATTGGAATGGGGCCAGACAATGCAAATTTGAATGGATGTAGTCAGATTGCTAGCACATGGATATGGCCTATAGGTACCAGTAATTTGTTTGTCATACTTACAATGATAATTGGGGTATAGTAGTTTTAGCTTTGAAGTGAAACTATTGAGGCAAAGGCAAAAGAAAAGGTTTTTTTTTTAGGAGATAATGGATTAGTTTTGATACGGGGAAAACTTATCTTTCTGTATCTTTATGGAATCATCAAGTATATTCCAATTTTGTCACATCAATTTGTAGCTTAGCTTTTGTGTATGACAGGAACCAAATGAATGTGGTTGAGGTAAATAAGACAGACTACGAGTCATGCAACTTTGACCACCCTCTTCATAACTAGACTCGGAGAGCTGGAAGGGATGCAGTTCTGCTGAATGTGACTCGCAGCTACTATTTTATTAGTGGTAAAGGGTTTTGTTTCGGTGACATGAAGCTAGCTGTTCATGTTGAAAACCCCCCTCCTCCTCTAATGGCTTCCCCCTTAAATGAGACAAGTGCCTCTCCATGCTTCATTCCTAGAGGCTAGTATGTTGTACCAGCTGTTCTAGCCATTGCTAATTGGTGCTCTACAGACAATTAGCAAAGAGGAATTTGAGTCTCTTTTCTTTTCTAGGATGTCGTTTAATTTATGATTATGCAAATTGAAAGAGTATTAATTAAGGTTTGTAGATGGTCTTAATTTGAATTATTAGAGAGTGTTGTGGGTCACTCAATGAAACATTAAATATTGCTTGATTTATTTATTGAAGAATTCAATTGCATATATTGAATGTCTATTTTCTATTCGAAATGTATGTATTTATATTTTTAATACGATTATTTCATTTGTGTTTAAATTGTAATAAATGTTTATATAATTTTCAACAAGTGCAATAATATAAAAAAATTTAATAATTAGAGGTGAATAAAAAAATAAAAAAATTATTACAATTAGCGACGAAATAAGAAATCCGTCGCTAATATAATGTCAGAAATTACTGACGGAAATTATTATGTCGCTAATTAGTGACAGAAAAATCCGTCGGTAAAAGCTGACTCATATATAAGACGACTGGACTAATTTATCGATGAAAAATCTAAATTAGCAATAAATTTTCTATCGCTAATTTACCGACGGAATGTTAAAATCCGTCGGTAATTATTAGCGACGCGTGTTTTGCCGACGGATATTAATCCGTCGGTAATTCGTCATTAATTACTATTAGTGATGGATTTTATTCATTTAGCGATGAAAAATATCCATCGCTAATTCGCTAAATTCTAGTAGTAGAAGAGCCTAAAGTTGATGAGGAAAATGTAAACAATATGCAATATAGGCGCGATATGGCTGCTTTCAATACTTGAAAAAAGAAGAATTACACTGCTAGAGGAATTTTTATAAGTTCCATGAATGATGATTTGGTATATGAGTACCAGCAGTATCCAACTGCCAATGCAATGTGGGTCGCTTTAAGGGAAAAGTTTGGAGGGACAACTGTCTCCAAACTAAGGCAGCTGACCATTAAGTTTGACACTTATAGAAAGATCCTTAATAAGCCTATGAAACAATATTTGAGGGATATATCAAACATGATTATGGAACTAAAACCAGCAGGGCATAACCTCACTAATGAACAGCAAGTTCGAGCTGTTATCTGGTCTCTCCCAGATAGTTGGGAATATATGAAAGTGAATATGACTCATAATGAGAATATTAAAACCTTTGCTGATATTGCACACCACTTGGAATTGGAAAATGAGCGCCTTGAGGCTGCCAAACCAAATGCACATGTATATGTGGCTGAATCAAGTTCCAAGAAGGCTTCTAGATTTAAGCGCAACATGTTCAATAATAATTGGAAAGGCAAAGGCAAAATAAGTGAGACTGGACATGGACCAGAGAAAGAAAAGCATGCTGGAAGAAAGGATAAGACTAAAGTGACTTGTTACAATTATGGTAACTTGGGTCATTTTGCTCGTGAATGCACTGAGCCTAAAAAGGTATTGTCTTATCTAACTTCTTCTAAAAGAAGCTATGTTTCTAAAATTTTTATTTCTAGTACTGTGTTGCTCACTGAAACTCATCCTATATGGACTATAGACTCAGGAGCCATGAACCATATAGCTAGAGACAGAAATAAATTTGTAGAATTTCATCAAATTCCAAATGAAACAAAATGGATATATATAGGTAATAATGCAAGAGCTGAAGTTAAAGGCATTGGCACATGCAAATTGGATTTGCAAGAAGGCCGAATCCTGTACCTATATGATGTTCTTTATGTTGATGCTTTATTAAAGTTAGGATATGGTTTATATTTGCTAGGTGAATGTGTTAAGATTACCCATGGTACTATTTATTATTATTATGGATATATTATGGATAGTTTTATGGTGTTGAACACAAACTATTGCAATAGTAATCGTGGTGTTTGTTTTTCCTTGTTCACTGAATCTAGTAATAATAATGTGGATACACAATTATAGCATGTTAGATTAGGGCATATTGGTCAAGATAGAATGAATAGACTTGCTCGTGATGGTCTTTTTGGATCACATATAAAATTTGAATTGCCTACTTATGAATTTTGTTTACAAGGAAAAGCTACCGAAAAACTATTTGAAAAGGGCATAAGAGCTGAATATCCATTGCAACTAGTACATTCTGATATATATGGACCAATGAGTGTAAAAGCAAAGCATGGAGCATTATATTTCATTACATTCATAGATGACTTCACTCGATATGGTCATGTCTATTTGATCTCCCATAAATCTGAAGCATTAGATTGCTTTAAGAAATATATAAATGAGGTTGAGAATCAATTCGACAGAAAAATAAAAGCATTAAGGACTGATCAAGGTAGAGAGTATCTATCTGAATAATTTAAAGAATTATGTAATAAAAAAGGAATAGTAAGGCAATTAATGACTCTTAGAACTCCACAGTAAAATGGTGTTGTTGAGTGAAGGAATCGAACCTTGATTGAAATGGTTTGGTCTATGATGGCGCAAGCTAATCTCCTAATTAGTTATTGGGGTGATGCTTTATTATCTGCTGCCTATATACTTAATCATATGCATTCTAAATCAGTTTCCTCTACACCTTATGAGTTGTGGATGAGTAAAAAACCTGACTTGAATGAGTTGCATCCATGGAGATCTGTAGCATACATTCTTGACAATTTCTATAAATTTGGTAAATTAGGACTAAGAGGAAAGAAGTGTATCTTTATAAGATATTCTAAAAACTCAAAAGGTTATGTGTTTATTGGTGAGGATTCTGATGGCAGACTGACTGAAATTGAGTCCCGTGATGTTACTTTCCTTAAAAATCATTTTCCTACAAGGGATGATGTAGAGAAAAATCATCATTTATTTGAGATGGATGATGCTGATGAGACTAGTATGAGTCAACAAATGGTTGACACACAAAATATGGAACCTAAACCTATTTTAAATAGTGGGAGTATACAAGAATTGCTTCACCCATCTTAATTGAGTGGGAGAGATAATATTGAAACTGATCCAATTTCAATTGATGAAAGTAATAATTCTCAATTATACTGGAGTATACGATTTAAAACTCCTAAAAAGCATTTTCGAATTGATAATAAAGTCTATATTGTCACTCCTAATGATGATAAGGAATCTAAAACTGTGAAAGAGGTACTTGAGTGTCATGCCAAGGAAAAGTGGAAAGTTGCATTGGAAGAGGAAATGGAATCAATAAGAATGAATCAAGTTTAGAACTTGGCTGATTTACCACCTGGCTAAAAAGCTATTAGGAATAAGTGAATTCTCAAAATTAAGTGTAAGGCAGATGGTTCCATTGATAGATATAAAGCTCAACTAGTGGTGAAAGGTTATACTCAACAAGAGGGTATAGATTATGAGGAAACGTTTTCACCTGCTATCAGGTTTACCTCTATTCACCTTATCATAGCTATTGTGGCTCATATGGATTTAGAATTGCATCAAATGGATGTAAAAATGACTTTTCTTAATGGAGAACTAGACGAATAAATCTATATAGAACAACCTGTAGGTTTTGTCATCAAAGGCCAAGGGTGAAAAGTATGCAAGTTCCAAAGATCCATTTATGGTCTTAAACAACCATCCAGACAATTATGTTGTCCATAAGGCTATTATGACTTATGATTTCAAGATGATTGATGAGGACCATTATATTTATGTTAAAAGATGAGATGAAAAATTTGCAATTCTATCTCTTTATGTTGATGGTATCTTAATAAC
>CATIWO010190971.1:0-20817 GCA_949673435.1 Macaranga tanarius
TACTAGATGCTAATACAAATAATACAAGATACATCATTATTTGCCTTAGCATCTAACCCCAAGTCATCGGATCTCAGTCCGGCATAGGATGGTGGTGGTGATGATAATGACAGCAGCACAAATCCAGGCCCAACCCTCAGCCAAACATAACTAGCCCTTTGGCTCAAAGATAACTCTGGTGACACGCTCAAAAGGGGTGTAAATGGCTGGAAACAAAAAGGCCAAAAAGGATGCGTCCACGAGACTGCATCACACCCATGTGAGGGTGACCTGGATATCTAACGATGTGACATAATGAATACAAAAAATGGTACAAACACTGTCATCAAACTCCTCACTCACGGAGAAAACACGTGCATCAGCTCCAATAGGCACTACAGTGACCTTGAATACAAGCTCCGCATCAGAGTTATGGCACACGATGTAGCGCACTAGGGTCTCTACAGGGGTAACCTCATAGATCATGGTAGCCCACTGAACAGCCATGCTGATGCTAGTCTATCACTATGCTGTGAAAAATATTATAAAAACGGTGGTGAGTAATTCCAAAAGAAATTACCTAGTGAGCAACTAGTATAATTTCATTTGCCCAAAACATACTAAATATCAAATGCAGCAATTATATAAAAACTGATAAATATTTACAAGCACACTGCTTTGTCAAAATAAATCATTTTATATCAAACCTTCCTTTCTCAAGCATTTGGCGAAGCATTCCCATGACATGAGAATAAAATTAAATACTTTCAATAATAATAAAATGAATCCAAATAAAATCAAGAATATGAAATTCCTTTTTCCAAAGTAAAGTTCAAGGCCGTTTAAATCAACATTATAAATCCTTGATTTCTTTTAAAGATTTGCCAGCAATAATTTACACAATTTGGGGACCAAAATGCCTACTTTCAATAAAATACAAAGAGTCCCCAAAATTCCACAATTTAAATACTAACAAGTTTTGTTCCAAAATATAAATAATGTGAATAAAATCTCATAAATCGTTTATCATCACAAGCAGATTTATGCTTTAGTTTATTATGAACTGTCTCATATCAATTGCAATTAAAGTTGAGAGTTTCAATCATTTCATACTCAACATTATAGTTATTCATATCATTATCAAATGATAATTTATATCGTTATCTTATAATAGATAACTCTCAATCCCTTCCCCGAATGAAACATCAATATACAACAACTCTCTCTCACATTATCTCAACTTTCTTTTTCATGGCTTACACTAGCCAAATCACATTCTTTTTCATTTTTATCAATATTTTCATATGCATACATAAAAACCATAAGGATTTACCCCCAAAGGCACCTCTGAATTCCTGCGCTGTCCCAAAGACAATTATCAATCGAGTGGCCAGCTCATCATTCCCAACTCATCCCATATACATATACATATATACTCTCATATAATTACATTCTCATTATCAATTATTCAGATATTTATCATTGTAAGCTTATGCATTATTCATGTTCTTTGCAAAGGCAACACTCTTACCAGATTGGATATTCATTGTCAATTATTCACAAAGATTTAGTCTATTTGTCTGAGACTTTACAATATACAGTAATTTAGGTATCTTTTATTCATTAATATAGACTTATCAATAATTAATAAGAATTATCAAAACTAAAGAATTAATCTCATTTTCTAATGTTTCCAAAGTTCTAGAATATTATTCTATGATTCGGTTCATCGCTACGTTTTAAATAAAGTATAAACGGTCAGAATCGGACGCGTTACAAGTCACGGAGGTGCGAACACTGTGTAGGTGCGCCGACTTCCCGAGCGGAGGCGCCGACCACCGGCGGAGGCACCGCCCTCCCTAGCAGAGGTGCCCTCCTCTCTCCCTTTCGGAGGCGTCCTGACTTCCCATCACGAAGGCACCGATATTGCAGGTGGAGGCGCCGCCCACTATGGTCAGAGGCACCGCCCTTTGGCCATCTAGGTCGACTCGACAACAACAAAAAATTCAATAAAATCTTAATTTTACATAATTTTAGGCATTCTAGAAGTTCAATTAATAACTTTAAGCTCAAGATATATTCATATACAACTCAAAAGCATCTAGATCAAGTCTAACTACGGATTTAACCATCAATATACCTAAATTTCAGAATCAAAGACTTGAAAAATAAAAACACATAAACTTGAGTTTAAATCCATCACTCACAAATTTCTCCAACCGAATTCGTTCTTAGCTTTTGGAAATCCGATTTCTCCTTAGTTTCCAGACCAATTCTTTTTCCTCTTTTGCTTCTGCCATCTCCTCTTTCTTCCTCCTTTTTTTCTTCTCTTCCTCACCATACTTTTCACTGTTGAGAGCTAATAAATCTCCTTCTTTCTCCTTTGGCCCTTCTTCTTTTCTTTCTTTCTTCTCAACTCTAATTACTTCATTTAGTTACACCTTAGTCCTTTTTTTCTTTTCAATTATATCCTTAAACTTTCTTTAATTATCCCACATATATCAACAATTATTCTTATTATTTCTCACATTAGTAATATATTACTCCTCAATAACTTCAATTTAATATCTTGAAATAAATCTCTATTTAACATCAACCTATACAACATGATCATTCTCTTAGTCTTTCATTCCAACAATTGACAATTAACTCCAATAAATATTCGTTTAATATTATCAAGTAAATATTCCTTAATTATCATTATTCTAAAATAATCTAGTTCTGGGACACGGATGTTACAATTCTCCCATACTACAAGATATTTTATCCTTAAAATTTGTACACGCATCAGATAATTACACAAGTCTTGGGTATCTATGCCTCATATCATCCTCTCGCTCCCAGGTAGCTTCCTCTTGAGAGTGATTCTTCCATAACACTTTGACTAAAGAAATTACCTTGTTCCTCAAAATTTTCTGTTCCCTAACCAGAATTGCTATAGGAGCTTCTTCGTAACTTAAATTCTCTTTTAACTCCACAGGTTGCTCCTTTAAAATATGAGTGGGGTCACTTCTATATTTCCTCAACATAGATACATGAAATACATTGTGCACTCCTTCAAGAGTTGGGGGTAAGGCTAACCCATAGGCCACTAGCCCAATCCTTTCAATAACCTCATATGGTCCTATAAACCTAGGACTCAACTTTCCTCATTTTCCAAACTTTATCACCCCTTTCCATGGAGATATTTTTAAAAATACTCTATCACCTACATTAAACTCAATATCTGTCCTCTTTAAATTTGCATAACTCCTCTATCTGTCCTGAGCTGCCTTAAGATTAGCTCTAATTATCTGAAGATTGTCCGTAGTAATCTGAACCAATTCAGGACCTAACAATCTCCTTTCTCCTGTTTCATCCCAATAAATAGGAGTTCTACACCTTTTATCATATAAAGCCTCAAACTGTGTCATATTCAAACTACCTTGATAACTATTGTTATATGCAAATTCCATCAATGGCACTTGTTTATCCCAGTTTCCAACAAAATCTAAAGAACTCTCTCTCAACATATCTTCTAGCACTTGAATAGTCCTCTCAGATTGTTCGTCAATATGAGGGTGAAAAGTAGTGCTAAACCTTAATTTAGTACCAAGTGCTTCCTGCAAACTTGGCCAAAACCTCGAAGTGAACCTCGGATCACGATCCGACATAATGGATACTGGCGTTCCATGCAACCTTGTTATCTCCTTAATGTACAACTCTGCCAGTTTATTCAAACGATACGTTATCTTAATCGGTAGAAAATGGGCAGATTTTGGCAATCTGTCCCCACACTGCATTATTTTTTTGTTGCGTCCTTGGCAATCCTACCACAAAGTCTATGGTTATATGTTCTCATTTCCATTCTGGTATAGGCAATGATTGCAATAAACCAGCTGGGTGTCTATGTTCAGCTTTGACTTGCTGACACGTCAAACACTTGGAAACATATTCCGCAATATCCTTTTTCATTCCTTTCCACTAGAAATTCTCTTTCAAATTCTGATACATTTTGGTGCTTCCAAGATGCATCGCATACGCAGCACAATATGCTTCTTCCAATATTTTCCTTCTTAATTCCTTTTTATTTGGAATATAAATGCATTTTCCCATATTTATCACTCCTTAATCATCACAGCTCAGATCCTTGTTCTTCCCACTTCTCACATCTTCAATCCATTGCAGTGCTTCATATCAGTTCGAGCTTGAGCAATTATTTCCGTCAACAATGGCCTCACCTTCAAGGTAGCTAATACACAATCAGGTGTATAAACTCTGAGGTCAATGTTTAGTCTTCTAAGCTTGAGTAACATGGGCATCCTTGCAACACGTAAGAAATGTAGATTCCCAGTCAATTTTTTACTAAGAGCATCTGCCACAACGTTGGCTTTGCCCGGGTAATACTCAATCGTACAGTCGTAGTCCTTCAGCAACTCCACACATCTTCTTTGTCTCAAATTCAAATCCTTCCGACTAAGGATATACTTGAGACTCTTGTGATCCGTGAATATTTAGCACGTTTCTCTATAAAGATAATGTCTCCATATCTTTAAGGTGAAAATCACCGCTGCCAATTTTAAATCATGTGTGGGATAGTTTTACTCATGAGGTCTCAGTTGTCTGGATGTATAAGCAATGACTTTGCCTTCCTGCATCAAAACACAACCTAACTCTTGAATTGAAGCATCACTATACACCATAAATCTACTGCCTTCTACTGGTAAAGTCAACACGGGTGCAGTAGTCAACCTTTTCTTCAAGATTTTGAAACTCTGCTGACATTCAGGGGTCCAACAATATCTCACATCTTTTTTCAATAACTTAGTCATAGGTGATGCGATTATCGAGAAATCTCGAACAAACCTCCTATAATATCTGGCCAATCCTAAGAAACTTCTAACTTCCGTTACACTTCTGGGCGGTTCCCAATTTACTATGGCTGCAATCTTATTTGGATCTACATATACTCCTTCTGCGGAGATCACATGACCCCAAAATAGCACTTTATCCAACCAAAATTCATATTTAGTAAATTTGGCATAAATCTATCTATCTCTTAAAGTATTTAACATAATTCTCAAATGCTCTTTGTGTTCCAAGCTAGACTTGGAATACACCAGAATATCATCTATAAACACAATTACAAACCTATCCAAGTAAGGTTTGAAAACTCTATTCATCAAGTCCATGAATACTGCAGGTGCATTCGTCAGCCCAAACGACATTACAAAAAACTCATAGTGTCCGTGTCTTATTCTAAACGCAGTCTTGGGCACATCCGACTCTTTAATCCTCAATTGATGGTACCCAAACCTCAAATCAATCTTAGAAAACACAGTTACTCCCTGAAGCTGATCAAACAAATCCTCAATTCTGGGTAGTGGGTATTTATTCCTAATTGTAACCTTATTCAACTGCCGATAATCTATGCACAACCTCATAGACTCATCCTTCTTCTTAACAAATAGTACCGGTGCTTCCCATGTTGAAAAACTAGGTCTAATGAAACCTTTATCTAAAAGTCCTTTGCAATTGCACTTTTAGCTCTTTCAATTCTACTGGAGCCATCCTATATGGAGCTTGAGATATGGGTGCTACACCAGGCAATAACTCAATCTCAAACTCAATCTCTTTCTCAGAGGGTAAACCCGGTAATTCCTCTTGAAATACATCTTCAAATTCATTTACCACGGGTACCTCCTTCAGTTCATTTCCTTTCTTGCTTTTATCTACCACAAAAGCTAAATAAGCATCGTATCCTTTTCTAAGATACTTCATAGCCGTCATAGCAGATACTATCTTAGTTGAGACTTTTCTATTGTCTCCCACAAAACATACTTTTCTACCATTCTCTTTTTCAAACACCACTTTCCTCTCAAAACAATCCACATTAGCTTTGTATCGACTTAATCCATCCATGCCTAGAATAGCATTAACATCACTTAAGGGTAAAGGCATAAAATTCCATTCTAACTTATCATCTCCTATCTTCACAACAACATTCCTAGTGATCTTATCACAAATCACACTAACTCCCATAGGCATACTAACTAAAACAGGTTCATCTCTATCAAAAAATTCTAACTTATTATACAACATAAATGTAGAGGATATAAATGAGAATGTTGCACTCGGATCAATTAATACACATGCTAATTTATTACAAATGGAGGCCATACCCTTAATGACATCCGGTGCATTCTCCACCTCCTTCTCAGTCACTGCATAAATTATTGCTTGTTGCATATTTCCTGCTGCACTAGTCAATCCAATAGGCCTTTCCTGAGCTTATGGAGCTCTACTAGCTTCACGTCTCGCCCCAATGGTTCTTGCAGCAATCGGAGGTCTACCGACTCTTTCAGATCTAGGAGCACTTGACCCTTGCACCGAGGGTTCTCCAAATATACCCTTAGTACATTCTCGGGCATAGTGTCCCATCTTGTTGCATTTGAAACAATGCACGTTACTTCTGGCATAACTACCCACATGATTTTGCTTGCACAAATTATACCAGGGCACATTCATCCCTCCTCTCAGAGTATTTCCAAAGCTAGTCAGTCGAAATATTGGCACTGGTTGCCTCACTGATATCTAACTACCTTGAGGTCAAAAATTCCCTCCTGATCGTGCATTGCTTCGTGAGTATGGATTGAATCTGGATCTCCGACTATGACTTATGCAGATCCCTCTTGTTGATAAGGCTTAACCTTTGTTATAGACTCCAATTCCTTATCGAGTCTCTCATGTTCCATCGCCTTCTCAACCCATCCTCTAAAGGTCATATCGGTGTACAGATTCAGCTTCCCCCTCAAGGACACGTACAATCCATCCCGAAACTTATCACTCTTAGCTTTCTCTGTGGGGTACATATCCTTAGCATACTGATACAGTTCTTCAAACTTATCTATATACTCCCTGATTGAAATCGATCCTTGTGTCAGGTTCACAAACACAGCTTTCCTTTGCTTCTGGAAAGTCTCTGTCAGATACTCTCTACCAAATTCTTCCTTAAAGAGCTGCCACGTAAGTGCTTCTCCATACAAGTTCTTAATGCTCATTAACCAATCGTCTACCTTCTCAAACATAAGGCCATACACATTGCTGACTTTCTCGACATCACTTAACTGTAGTGTGTTGAAAGCTTTCTCCACTGCTCTGACCCATTTATCCACTTGTCCTGGATCTAGTGTTTAATGAAAGTCATAAGCCCCACACTTCTTAGCGTGCTCCATTATATCTTCCAGCTTCCTATACCTCTCACGCTCTGCCATCACTGTGGCCATAGTTCTCGCTAAATCAGTGGCATCTATATGCACAACCAGAGCTACAGGTGGGTTCAGCACATTCATAGGCATCTCGGGCGGTGGTGCATAATACATATTCCTCGCCCTTTATGGAACACGCTAAAAAATAAATGCTGATGTAGCCAACATAGAACTTTCCTGCAAACTAGCAGCACATACATTCGGCCTATCACCTCTCTCATTGCCAACAGAAGCGGACGATGGAGATGATTCCCCTATAGACATCTGACTCCTATTCGGAATATTAGCTATTTCTACTAGCCTTACACCTTCAGGTTGGACATCACGTCCTCTTCCTCTACCTCTAGCTCTACCCCTACCACGATCTCTACCAAGACCTCTATCCTAGTTTCCAATCATTCCACCTCTAGTTCTTGCCATCTTTTGAAAATCAAAATCACAAAACTTTAGGAATCTTTATCATCATAATATTATCTACACACTTTTACAATCATAATTCATCAACTCAATATTTCTTAATATCATTTAACACACAACATGATGTTTCTTAGTGTCTACAGAACCTAATAACCTTAAGCTTTGATACTAAACTTGTCACACCTTATCCTCAAATTAACCAATAATACTCGATTATATACAGTAACCATAGTTATTATATTCTTAATACACTTAATGAGCTTTCAAGGTTATATTACATACACTTAATGATATAACAAAAACCTGTACAAATTTAAACCTTCCATTCATACATTGGGTACTCTTGCTTATAAATTCTTCGAAGCCTCAGGTAATATTTTTCCTATTATTTCTATACCAATTCATCATCATTTTGATCATATACATCCATTTCATAATTAAACTCAAGATGGCAAAATAATAATATTATAACATACTAAGATCAGAAATATACATAACATAAGCACTGTGGTGCTAACCATCCATCCATACATAATATGTACATTATAAAATATATACAAATAGAGTACTAGATGCTAATACAAATAATATAAGATATATCATTATTTGCCCTAGCATCTAACCCCAAGTCATCAGATCTCAGTCCGGCATAGGATGGTGGTGGTGATGATAATGATAGCAGTACAAATCCAGGCCCAACCCTCAGCAAAACATAACTAGCCCTCTGGGTCAAAGATAACTTTGGTGAAATGCTCAAAAGGGGTGTAAATCGCTGGAAATAAAAAGGCCGAAAAGGATACATCCACGAGAGTGCATCACACCCATGTGAGGGTGACCTGGACATCTAACGAAGTGACATAATGAATACGAAAAATGGTACAGACACTGTCATTAAACTCCTCACGCACGGAGGAAACACGTGCATTAGCTCCAATAGGCACTACAGTGACCTTGAATACAAGCTCCGCATCAGAGTCATGGCACACGATGTATCGCACTAGGGTCTCTGCAGGGGTAACCTCATAGATCATGGTAGCCCACTGAACAGCCATGCTGATGCTAGTCTATCACTATACTGTGAAAAACATTTTAAAAAAGGTGGTGAGTAATTCCGAAAGAAATTACCCAGTGAGCAGCTAGTATAATTTTTAAAGCAAAAGCATTTTCCCAAAACATGCTAAATATCAAATGCAGTAATTATATAAAAACTGATAAATATTTACAAGCACACTGCTTTGTCAAAATAAATCATTTTATATCAAACCTTCCTTTCTCAAGCATTTGGCGAAGCATTCCCATTACATGAGAATAAAATTAAATACTTTTAATAATAACAAAACGAATCCAAATAAAATCAAGAATATGAAATTCCTTTTTCCAAAGTAAAGCTCAAAGCCGTTTAAATCAACATTATAAATCCTTGATTTCTTTTAAAGATTTACCAGTAATAATTTACACAATTTGGGGTCTAAAATGCCTACTTTCAATAAAATACAAAGAGTCCCCAAAATTCCACAATTTAAATACTAACAAGCTTTGTTCTAAAATATAAATAATGTGAATAAAATCTCATAAATCGTTATCATCACAAACAGGTTCATGCTTTGGTTTATTATGAACTTTCTCATATCAATTGCAATTAAAGTTGAGAGTTTCAATCATTTCATACTCAGCATTATAGTTATTCATATCATTATCAAATGATAATTTATATCGTTATCTTATAATAGATAACTCTTAATCCCTTCCCCGAAGGAAACAGCAATATACAACAGCTCTCTCTCACATCATCTCAACTTTATTTTTCATGGCTTACACTAGCCAAATCACATTCTTTTTCATTTTTATCAATATTTTCGTATGCATACATATAAACCACAAGGATTCTCCCCAAAGGCACCTCTGAATCCCTGCGCTGTCTTAAAGACAGTTATCAATTGGGTGGCCAGCTCATCATTTCCAACTCATCCCATATACATATACATATATACTCTCATATAATTACATTCTCATTATCAATTATTCAGATATTTATCATTGTAAGCTTATGCATTATTCATGTTCTTTGCAAAGGCAACACTCTTGCCAGATTGGATATTTATTATCAATTATTCACAAAGAATTAGTCTCTTTTTCTGAGACTTCACAACATACAGTAATTTAGGTATCTTTTATTCATTAATATAGACTTATCAATAATTAACAAGAATTATCAAAACTAAAGAATTAATCTCATTTTCTGATGTTTCCAAAGTTCTAGAACATTATTTTATGATTCGGTTCATCGCCACGTTTCAAATAAAGCGTAAACGGTCAGAATTGGACCCGTTACAAGTCACGGAGCTGCAAACACTGTGTAGGAGCGCCGACTTCCCGAGCGGAGGCGCCGACCACTGGCGGAGGCGCTGCCCTCTCTCCTTTCCGGAGGTATCCCAACTTCCCATCGCGAAGGCACCGACATTGCAGGCGGAGGCACCGCCCATCATCTCGGAGACACCACCCACTATGGCGAAGGCACCGCCTCTACGTTGAGGCGCCGCCCTCTCGCCATCTGGGTCGACTCGATAGCAGTAGAAAATTTGACAAAAACTTAATTTTACATAATTTTAGGTATGCCAGAAGTTTAATTAACAACTTTAAACTAAAGATACATTCATATACAACTCAAAAGCATCTAGATCAAGTCTAAATCTACGGATTTAACCATCAATATACCCAAATTTCAGAATTAAAGACTTGAAAAATAAAAACACATAAACTTGAGTTTAAATCTACCACTCACAAATTTCTCCAGCCGAATTCGTTCTTAGCTTGTGGAAATCTGATTTTTCCTTAGTTTCCAGACCAATTCTTCTTCCTCTTTTGCTTCTGCCATCTCCTCTTTCTTCTTTCTTCTTTTCTTCTCTTCCTCACCATACTTTCCACTGTTGAGAGCTAACAACTCTCCTTCTTCCTCCTTTGGCCCTTCTTCTTTTCTTTCTTTCTTCTCAACTCCAATTACTTCCTTTAGTTACACCTTAGTTCTTTGTTTCTTTTCAATTATATCCTTAAACTTTATTCAATTGTCCCACATACATCAACAATTATTCTTGTTATTTCTGACATTAGTAATATATTACTCCTCAATAACTTCAATTTAATATCTTGAAATAAATCTCTATTTAACATCAACCTATACAACATGATCATTCTCTTAGTCTTTCATTCCAACAATTGACAATTAACTCCAATAAATATTCATTTAATATTATCAAGTAAATATTCCTTAATTATCATTATTCTAAAATAATCCAGTTTTGGGATACGGATGTTACAGGTTCGGTTCAGTCATAATTCTCTCTTGGTCGATTTTGGTAGTTCTTTGACCAAACCAACCGATGCTCAGCCCTATATATATGTGTGTGTGATGCCATGATAGTGAGAAAATGGTACTTGCTATTTTTACTTCAATTTGAATGTCTTTATTAGTACTTGTTATTTTATGTTGCTTAATTTATAGATAAAAATTTATAAGAAAATATTCAACAGGTAAATCATGAATCCAATAAACATCCCCGCGAATCATGAATTATATAATAAATTTTTACTGATTTAGATGAACATTGACTACGATTATTTAAATTCAGGAATTAAAATATTTTTTAATTGTGTATAATACGCCAAACATTCACAAACAATATAATTAAAAAAATGAATTGATAATCATTAATAATTCCCCTTCAATTGGACCCAATATTTTTTTTTTTTGGTTTTCTGAAGTGCTAGCATAATAGTGAGTGAGAAAATGATAGTTTCTCTTTTAGCTTTAGTTTGAATATCTTGATTGGTATTTAATTTTAACTATTGTAAAATTATTAATTAATTTATTAATACTATAAGTTTTAAATTAATTAAATTAAACATACATAAAATTCTACAAAATTGAATATTATTTATTAGTTATTATAAAGTTATTAATATTCTAATAACATAAATTTTCAAATTGATTATATATATAAGAAAATAAAAAATATATATTCTTAAAAAATTATATAAAAATTTTAAAAAAATTGATTAAACCGTTAAGAAATCATTTATAATTTTTTCATATTTATTATTATTACTATAAATAAATAAATAAAATTTTCAATTTCTTTGATATTATAAAATATGGTATTGATTTGTTATAAAAAGGTATAATACATTCACAACCCCCTGTACTTACTACTTTTTATCAGTTTGACAACTCTACTTATAATTCTGCCATTTCAACACCTGAACTTGCCTAAAATATAATTTTTAAACCCATGTCATCACATATGGCATGAAATAGTGAATCAACATATGCCACATCTTAAGGGTTTGACTGACCAAAACCTGCAAGTAGATATATCAAAATAACAAAAAGTGGCAAGTATAGGAGGTGGTAGATGTATTATATTATTAGATTAGTGTATTTTCAGTAAAAAAAAGGTAAGTTCAAGTGTTGAAATGGTAAAATTGTAAGTTGAGGTGTCAAATTGACCAATTGTGCTAAATATAGGGGGTTGCAGATGTATTATACCTTATAAAAATAAACCACAAGTTAGAATATAAAACCACAAAGATATTTCTTTTTTTGTTTCTCAAAAAAGTAATATGACTAAAATACCATTTGCCATATCATCATTTTTAACAGTAATGTTTTGTTTGAATTTAAGACTCAGAGTAAATGTATTAGTCATCATATGAATACAATACCATATTTTTTGCAGCAAATGGATAAGTTTGCTACCACAGAAATTTAAGCAATTAAGCATTCATTATTTGATTGAGAATTGAAGAGGTGAAAGCAAACATACATCATTATTGCCTCAATTTCAAAATTCTTTTGAAAAAACAGAATAATCTAACTCAAAAACATAATGGGTATCAAAAAATTAGGATCCACCTCATTGCCTCATTGTCCATTGCCTTATTCTGTCATTTATAACATATCAAAGCAAATGAAATGGTCTGTAGGTGTCAATAATCAAATTAAACAAATAGAAGTTATCAGTATTTACAAGATACATATTAAGTTCACAAGATACATAATATACTAATAGAACTAATCATTATTCATAAAATTGATATCAACAGAAGCAACAGCAGAAAAGAACACAATTTTAAAGAAGACGTGTATAATAAGATGCTCAAAATTTGAATTTTAACTCAATTTAAAGAATACAACCACAATCCCAACAACAGTAATAAGCTGCCATCAAGGGTTTTTAAGCAAATATTTCTTTTTTGATCAGAAATGGTGGAAACTTCATCATTACTTCAAATTATATATGCAAGTGACACTGGAGTCAGCAACAACAACTTGTTGAACAAGTTGGTCATAATACTCATATCATAACAAACAAATAAGCACTTAAGTAGACAACATAAGTTCACATAATTATAACATAACATTAAAAGTAAATATAAAATTAAAAAATAGACTTAGAGTAAATTTACTGAAATTGTTAGCAAAATATGCTAACGAACACTAGGATGCAGTTGTTGATGACTGTGAAGGACCAATGTCCATTTAAGATAGGTCTGCTAAGAAGAAAAAAAGAGAATAAAGTATAAATTCAAAAGTACCGATCCAAAAATGTACCAGAAAATGGATATAAAAACAAAAAATGTACAAAGAAACAAAACTAACCTTTCTTAAAGTTTTCAAACTCATCAAGTGCCTCTTCAATTGAAATTGGGTTGTTAGCCAATCTTAACCAATGTTATGTGCAAATCAGGGCTTCCACAATCTTAGGATTTAAAGAATTACTAAATGCATCAAGCACTCTTTTTCTAATGCTAAAAGTTGATTTAGAAGCAATAATAAAGATTGGAACTGCTAGGACATCCTTAGTCAATCGAGAGAGAATTGGAAATCTTTAAGAATTCAGTTTCCACCATCTCAACACATCAAAAGACCCCTCTTCCTTTATAACCGCCTCACTTAGATACCTATCAAGTTCAAATTGCTTGCTTCCACTAAGTCCACTATGTAGTACCCTCCAGGTACCATGTAAACGTGTATAAATAATACACCAACACGTGGCATAAGGAAAATTTTTAAAAGATAAATATATTTTTTATATATAAAAGTACTAATTTATATAATGTACATAACTTTACATATGTATACAAATACAATATAAAAAATTTATTACAAAATCGTTGATGCCAAAATGATGAAATGCTCATGAGGATGAAGATGTTGACATCAAGCATATAATTGTCCCACCTGAGCAAACAACAAGAATACAATCTAGGCTTCTACCAAAGAAACACCTCAAGCTAAGCTATCTAACCTGAGAACCATAATTTACAAAGGAATGATCTTGCGACTCAATAAGCAGTTATTAATACAAGCAAACATATAATACTCCTCAAGAACTAATTAAGGAGAAAACATTGAATTTAAATACACTTCAAGTGTATATTACTCTAAGATATACAAATCCAAACCTACTCAAGAAGTTTAAACCAATTCAGAACTAAATACGGTCCAAAAAATCTCCGGGCTGTGCCAGATCACTAGCGCTCGCCAGACCACTAGCGCTCGCCAGACCACTAGCAACTGCAAGTGGTCACCTAGTTCAGGGGACTAGCTATTGCCAGTGGTCCTACCTGCTAGCATTGACTGGTGATCACCAGTAGCTGGTTTCAGCCACTGCTTCCATTCCACTAAGAACCCTCAATTCACACATACAATTATCAAGTTATCAATAACCGTTTCTACCATTTAATATAACTAATCATGTAATAACACACACATATAAGTGTGTACAAGTAAACCTCCTAAATTGATATCCAAACACCAAATCATAATCATATTCGATCCGCATTCACACATATATATATATGATGCAATAATGCATGTTTATGCAAGTTAGTTGTCCGGCCAAAATCATCACACGTCTCACACGTTGCTTTATTCCTCACATATTTTATATTTTCATTTCATCTTTTTCATATACAAGTGGCCATTCTTAGATCTCTTTACCCAGCTCAGTCTTATATCTCACATGTTTATAATCATATGAATGGCCACATTTGACACTTTCTGCCTAGCTTAGTGTCAGATCGTGGAGCTCAATCTCCACACACACACGTTTTCCTCACATACCTCACAAAGTGCATATTTCAATTCATACCTCACAGTCAATATGCTTATATATATCACCATCACAATTCAATAATCATTTCATTACCAATAATATGGTGTAGTCACAATTCACATCACATCATGTGGCTTACACAACAAAGGTGCCATCATTTATAGTTCACCATAAACATTGTATACTTATATAACTCATTCTTGCTATAGTAATGGCATACACAATCAAACATAATTACACAATTATAGTTATAAGAGAATTAGTATATGTAAGCATTGTATCAATAATTACTTACCAAAAAACTTCAACTTCTTCACAAGTAAAGCTCCTCCTATTGAGTAAGGTCTCCTCTATTCCTTTCCACTCCCACACACAATTATATACCAATTTCAATAATCAAACATTCAATTCAGCTTAAACATCACAAGGTGCAACTAAATACTCTTAACTCAAAATGACCTAAAGACACACACACAAATCCAATAACCCCTAAATTACTATTGAAGCTAGGGTTATGAGTCTTCTTCAAATTATAATTGAAATTACTCAATTAGGATATGTGTGAAATTAATTATGGATTTTAGAATCCATTCGACCAAAATAGAGCATTCAGCAAGAGCACTGAAATGTCCAGCCCTATTAGACATTCTTAGCATCTAATTTAGTCTAAATTCAAAACACAAAAGTTGAAAAGGACTCTTTGAAGTTTCCAGAAAGTCCAAAAATGCTCAAATCAGAGCTATATAGCTCAAGATATGGCACACATAAAAGAACTAAAAAATAGAGGGACAGAGCACGAATTTGACAACAAGCAAAACTCAACTTAAGTATACTTAAACACAAATAAAGCTTACCAAATTGACTTCAATAGATAAAAAACTTTCCAAAGCTCCCTAAAAGCTTGCTAGAGCAAGATCAAAACCTCTCTAAAAATCACTCAAAACCCATTCTTCTTCTTTCTCAACAATATCTACACTCACACTACACCAACACACACACACATATACCCACACACAAACCCCTAATCAAACTCCTTCATTTTTCCCCCCAAAGTCTTCCTTAATAATTATATATCAAGTTATAATTATCACTTAAAAATAATAATAACAATAATAACAATAATAATAATAATATACTATAATTAAATATACCCAAATATCATCACAAATAATCAACTAACTCCTTAATGAAATAAGCATGTTGTACAATAACCTCATAACTTTCTATTACTATAACTAACTCCAAACTTACCTTTTAATTTGGTCCCTCTCTACACATATATCCATACTTAAACTTAAATAAAGTCTACTAACTCTTAAACATAAAAGACAATATATACATCTTAATTACGTATGAAAAAGGACGGGTGTTATATTTCTCCCCCCTTTAATAAAATTTTATCCCCAAAATTCATTACTCACTATCTTCCGGAAACAAATACGGATATTTCTATTTCATCTGCTCTTCCACTTCCCATGTAGCTTCTTTTGGTGAATGGTAGCTCCACTTCACCTTTACTATCGGAATCTCTTTATTTCTCAATTACTTCACCTTTCGATCAAGTATCTCAATTGGTTCCTACACATAGGTTAGATTCTTGGAGATTTTAATCTCAGGCTATTGTATAATATGACTCGGGTTTGATCAGTATCGCCGTAGCATCGACACATAAAAAATATTGTGAATGGATGATAATTCTCTTGGAAGAGTAATCTATAAGCTAATAGTCCAATCCTCTCAACTATTTCATAAGGTCCTATATATCTTGGACTTAGCTTTCCATGCTTGCCAAACTTTAAAATTCCCTTCCATGGCGATACTTTCAAGAAAATCTTCTCTCCTACACTATACTCCATTTCTTGACGATGTCTATTTGCATAACTCTTTTGGCGATCTTGAGTCACTTTTAAGCATCTCTTGACCACTTTAACTTTGTCTACAGTTTCTTATACCAAGTCCGATCCATAAATTTATCTTAAGCCTTCAATATCCCAATAAATCGGACTTCGACACTTTCTTCTGTAAAGAGCTTCATAAGGGGCCATTCTGATGCTAGAGTGAAAAATGTTGTTGTAGGTGAATTCTAGCAACAACAAGTGATCATCCCAGTTGCCTTTGAACTCTATAGTACAAGCTCTCATTATATCTTCCAAAGTCTGGATCGTTCTCTCCGATTGCCCATCCATTTGCGGATGAAAAGCAGTACTAAAATATAATTTAGTACCCAATGCACCTTGTAAACTTCCCCAAAAATATGATGTGAATCGTGGATCCCTATCAGATACAATTGACACTGAAACCCCATGTAACTTCACAATCTCAGAGACGTATAAAAATACTAACTTGTCCAAAGAGTCCATTTGTTATATAGGCAAAAAATGTGCAAATTTAGTAAGTCAATCAACTATCACCCAAACCGCGTCATGTCTCCTAAATGTTCGTGGCAATCCTACCATAAAATCCATATTTATCCGCTCCTATTTATTCTTAATGATTGTAATTTCCCCGCAGGTGCTTGATGTTTCACTTTTACTTGTTGACACGTCAAACACTTAGCTACAAATTTCGCTATATTTTTCTTCATTGTTGGCCACCAATAAAAAGGCTTCAAATTCTGATACATTTTCGTACTTCCAGGGTGCATCACGTAAGGAGTAGTATGTGCTTCCTCCATAATTTATCTTCTTAATCCTCCAATATCCGAAACACATACTCGGTTTCCAATCACCAACATACCATCCTCTCTAATTGCAAAATGTGTGTTGACTCCCATTTCTACTTTTTCTTTCATTTTCTTCAAGTGAGCATCATCCATTTGAGCTTTTCCAATTTGATCCACCAATGATGGTTGGATTTGTAAAGTAGCCAATAAGTGATTCTCTTCAACATCAAGGTTAAGATTCAACGCTCACAATTCTACAAGATTTTCCCTTTCATAACAAATTGTTCCTACCATATTCTCCACCATTTTGTGACTTAAGGCATTGGCCACAATATTTTCCTTTCTCGGATGGTACTCAATAGTGCAATCGTAGTCCTTCAACAACTCTATCCATATTCGCTGTCTTAAATTCAGTTCTTTATATGTGGAATTGTACTTCAAACTCTTGTGGTTGGTGAAAATAAAAAATATCTCCTCGTAAAAGTAATGCCTCTAAATCTTCAATGCATGCACAATTATTGTTAACTCCAGGTCGTGAGTAGGATAATTAGCCTCATGGGTTCGCAATTGCCTTAAAGTATATGCGATCACCTTTCCATTTTGCATAAGAACGCACCCTAATCCTTGTTCTGAAGCATCCATGTATACACCAAATCCCCCATCTCTAGTTGGTAATGCAAGCACTGGAGTGGTAATTAAGGCTTCCTTTAACTTCTCAAAACTCCTTTGACAAGTTTTGGTCTACCGGAATGGCACATTCTTCTTCACTAAGTTTGTCAAAGGCCTTACAACAATAGAAAAGTCTTGCACAAATCTTCTATAATATCTGGCCAGTCCCAGAAAAATTTGAATTTCCGTCACATTTCTTGGTGCTTCCCACTCCATAATTTCTTTGATCTTTGATGGATCGGATTTTACTCCTTTTTTTGAAAAAATATGCTTCAGAAAAGTAATCTCTTCCATCCAAAACTCACACTTGCTGAATTCAGCATATAATTATTGCTCCCTCAAAATTTGTAAAGCGGTTTGAAGATGTCATTCATGCACCTCTTTATTTGAAGAATAGATGAGATTGTCATCGATGAAGATAATTACAAACTGATCTAAATACTGCTGAAATGTCTTATTCATCAATGATATGAATGCAACCGGTGCATTCATCAAACTAAAAGGCATTATTAAAAACTCATAAAATCCGTATCTAGTTTGAAATGCAGTCTTGGGAATTGAAGTTTCGACCACTCGGAGTTGCCAATATCCCGATCTCAAATCTATCTTTGAAAATACCGTAGCATCTTTCAATTGATCGAGTAGATCGTAAATTCTCAGCAATGGATACATGTTCTTTACCGTGATTCTGTTTAACTGCCGGTAGTCAATACACAATCGCATACTTCCATCCTTCTTCTCTACAAATAATACCGGAGCTCCCTAAGATGATATTTTTGGTCTGATGAACCCTTTCTCTAATAGCTCTTCTAACTATTTTTTTTAACTCCTTCAACTCTGTAGGTACCATTCTATAAGGAGCAATCGATATCGGTGCCACTTCTGGAACCGTCTCAATCTCAAAATCAACTTCCCTATATGGAGGTAATCCCGATAATTCATCTAAAAACACATCAGGATAATATCTAACTACTGGTACCTCTTTTACTCCTAGACTAACTTTGGTGGTGTCAACAATATTAGCCAAATATACCTCACACCCATCTCTAATCAATTGAAATGTTGTTACCGCTGAAATTAAACAAAAAGGCACAACCTTTCTCGCTCCCACTAATACTATCTTTTTCCCCACTAGATCTATTACCACATTCTTAGTATAACAATCCACAATAGATTGGTGTTTAGCTAATCAATCCATGCCCAAAATGACATCAAATTCATCTAGTTTAATAATCGCCAAGTTTGCATATAAAATCTCTCCATCTACTAATATTGGACATGCCCTTAATATAAAATTTACTGCTACAATACCTCCAGCAGGCATAGAAATACATAAACTCTATTTTAAGGGTTCAATCTTTCCATTCACCCTCAATGAAAACTCACGCGACACAAATGAGTAAGTAGATCCTAGATCTATTAAAATAAATGTATCATGGTCAAAGATAAAGAATATACCAGTGACCACGTCCGGAGCTGTAGGAGCTTCTTGCCTAATGATGGCATAAACCCTTGCTTGGACTTGAGATCGACCAGCAGATCCTGCTTGGCTCGAAGTGCCAGCACCACTTCCTCTACCACCTCGGCCAGCCATAGATATATTTTCCCCGGCACTGCTTTGCACCGTCATCTGAGACCCTTTCATACTTTTTCTTGCTGGATAGTCTCTAATGAAATGGCCCGGTTGACCACAATGATAGCATGCGTCCGGTCTCAAATTCCAGCATTCGCCCGAGTGATATCTTCCACATCTGCTACACATGGGAGTTGATGAGCCACTCATTGATCTACTTTGTCCTCTCCAACTATCGACCTCCCAAAGCCCCGGTCAAATGATCCTCCCCTAGACTAGTTGGTTCGACTCATACTTCTTCCTCTAAAGTTTCCCCGTTGAAAATTAGAGCCTCTATAGGATGAACTTCCACTAGTACAAGTTGGAGCAGAGAATGAGCCAGTGGTCTTCTTCTTTTTTGGCCTCAACTTCATTCTTTTCAATAATCATCTCTTCAGCTCTCAAGGCAGTCTCTAATACTTATCTATATGTCGAAGGTTTAATGGCCCTCTTTTCTCGAATCTCCAAACTCAAACCTCTTTCAAATTTATTTCTTTTTAACTCCTTAGTGGCAATTTCTTCCGGAGCATACTTCAAAAATCTCACAAACTGGACTTTATAATCAACAATAGATAGGTCATTCTGCTTTAATTCCAGGAACTCAATCTTCTTTCTGTCTTGGAATACTGCCTGTCACGCCTCCAAACATAATTATACACGTGGCACAATCAAACATGCACACGTGGAAATCAAGCATCTCAAATGAAGTATAATAAAATTTCCATATAAAAGAAGACTCATGTATATACCAACAACTAATAATATACATACATGCTCTACTAATTGATACACACATACTATCAATACTATTTGGTACACAACATGTGCCTTATGATATGCAGGATGAAGGTTTGGTACACCATAGCTCACTTCGGCCCCCTATGACTCCAATGCAAGCTTTAAGCCCTTTATTAACTTAATTCCTGAAAAATTTCAATAGCAAAGGGGTGAGCTTACAACTCAATAAGCAACTACGAAAACAGTTGTACACATATACCCATCACATAAGAGCTGATTAAATAGAGCATATAATCGTATATACATAAGACACATTCTTATGATAATAATATAGTCTTTCAATCCCCTACATAGTCCATATACACTCACCAAAGAATT
>CATIWO010191023.1:0-13978 GCA_949673435.1 Macaranga tanarius
ACTACTAATATTATTGGTGAATAATTAAATTTTATATTAATATAATATATTATTTAATTTTTAAGTTTTACAAACTATAAATTTTAAATAATTAATTTTTTTTTTCTAAAACATGGACTAATTTGTTAAATATTAAAAATATTAGGGAAGTATATGTAAATGTGTAAGGGTTCTTTCTGTAATTTGTCAAAAAATAGGGAGCTAATTGTTATCAAAGGGGTCAATTGGACTTTTTTCACAAGTTGAAGGGGCTCAATTGTTGAAAAAGTTGAAATTGGACCTATTTGCACCGCACACACAAGTTGAAGGGCCTACATGATCTTTTATCCTTTATATATTTATACACAAACACACATCACCTTTGCTGGAATAATTCCGATAATGAAAATGAAAGCTCTGCCTTTCCAATATCCAATTTCTTTTCGTCATGTTTGCAGTTGAATAGTACTTGTATGGATTTGCTTTTATAAACAAAACAAATTAAATTAATATAATTACAAAAAAAACTATACGTGTACAAATATTATAATTTATATAATTATTATTAGTATTTATAATTTATATATCTAGAATTTTTATACTAAGTAAGATTTTAATTGCCAGATTATCAAATATTTTATGATTAATTCCATCTGTTGATCGTCAAGTATTATTCTATATTTTGCTTATTGCTGACTTGTAGCTGCTAACAACACTGACTATTATCCTCCAACAATTGACTACAACCAAATTAATAGGTAAATAGCTAACTAATATGGACATATATATTCTTTTGACATGAGGTGGAGTTTCCATAATTTGAGTACCAATATTAGTAATCTTTTAAATACATATTTTCCCCTATTGTATTACTTCATACATTTTTTTTAAGTGCTACACAAAAAATAATTTTTTGAAAAATTCAAGCAAAACTTTTTACAATTATAGCCAATTCTTTTATTTTTAATTAAAAAAAATCCTGATTTGGTCAATTTTTTTTTTTTAATAATTTGAGCAAAATTTAAGCTTTAAAATGTCTTATCGCACTTCAAAACATTAGATCGGACTCCTGCAATGTCAATGTCAAATTGGAGCAATAATTAAGACATTGAATTGTTTGAAGAGTGAATTTCTATTTTCAACTAATCTTGCATTTTAAGGTGACTAAAAATGATATATTGAAGATAAAAAATCAACATTTTTTTTTTGGGAAAAATTTCTACCAATTTTGATTTCAAACGAGAGAAAGCAAAAATTGTATTCAAATTCAGCATATTTAAATAAATCAAATGGTATTTTCAGTTCATTTTTTAAAATATTTCAATTTGCAGATAACTATGATAACTTTATTTTTTATAAAATAAATTATATTTTATTAATAATTACATAATAATTACTGTTGAATGATGAAAAATAATCTTAGTTAAAAAATAAAGTAAAATTAAAATAAATAAAACATAAGTCAATCTAGAATCTTCTCAAATACAATGTCGATAGTTTTAAAATATAAAAAATTAATTAAATTATAATATTTTATTAAAATTAAAAAATCGATTAATTTTAAAAAGTTGCAAATATTTAAATTTTTTTTACATCATTAGTCCAAAATGGTAGATCTGTTCCATTAACTTCAAAATCAATAATAATAATAAAAAAAGCTAATTAATCATCATGCCATTGATACCAAATAATGGTAGCTTCCTTATATGAAAACAATCAACAAAACAACTTTACATAAAAAGGTCTAAGCACAATGGATGGTAATTAATTAGATTAATATAAAAAGGAATTAAATATTCAAAACCATCCTCTCAAAATCTGCCAAGATTTCAATGATAATTAAGCACCCAAAAAGCTCTTTTAATTTTTTTTTCTTGTGCTTTTCTTTGATTCTCTTTTAGTTATTTATTTATAATTATTTTTTATAGCTACATATGCACAATATAAAAGGGCCACACCCCATTTTCACTCTACAATATATCTTTCTTTTCTTTGCTTTACATTACATGATGATGAAGATTAAAATAAAAACTCAAATATTTCTCATATTTGGCCTTGCCGTAGGCATCATTTTCCTGTCACTATATCAACCTGAACGTTTTGCAGGACTTTCATTTGATGTTCGTGTCATCAATGGGTTCACTAACAATTCTTCGCTGCCTCTAGTGATATGGTGTACTTCTAATGGCGATGAACTTGGAGGCCGAGCTCTACAGGAAGGAGATGACTTCAGTTGGAGTTTAAGGACAAATTTCTGGGGTGATAATCATTACTTGTGTACCATGAAATGGGACGGTAGGAGGAGAAAATTCGATGCGTTTAAGGTTCCTAGAGACATTTATCGGTGCAGTCTTTTCAAGAGATGTTCTTGGTTGGTAAGGGAAGATGGCTTTTATTTCAGTAATGATGAAGTAAATTGGAAGAAAGATTTCTCCTGGTTCTGATATGATCATATCTTATACGCCATGGTTTAGTTTTGTCTCTTTTTCATCTCTACATATATTTAAGTATTTTATGAAAATTTTGTACTACTTTAGTTTGATGATTATGTATACTTCTATATATTATTTTGTTATATATACAAATTTGATTTGAGTCAGGTTTGATTTTAGTTGTTTCTTACATGGAAAAAAAAAAACCTTGCCCCCGCTTTACACTTTGTTATTATTATGGTATATTCGCATTAAAAAATTTTCTTTCCATATGAAAAACTGCAACCTCTCATTGCATCCATTGTTGCCAGTTTTCACTCAAGTGACTATTCTCGTTTAAACAACGATTGAGTTTAAGCTATGGTATATATAGTCATGTTAAATAGTTTTAAAGAATTTTACTATTTTTATGGTCCGGCTTGAATTAAATTAAACTAGCCAAAATTTAATAAATTTTAAATACTAACAGTTTAGAGAAAAAAATACAGGTTCTCGTTTTGTCTCCAATCTTAAAGGTAGATCTTGCTACATGAAAATTATTCTACAGCTCTTTTAGCTATTGCTTACGACGTCTCATTGAGTTGCAAGATTAGTTAATTTTTTTTTTTTTTTTTTTCTGGAAGGGAGAAGGGGCGGGAGGATTCGAATCCCATTCACTTTGATACCCATCCCACGGTTGGGATTTAACTGTCCCAATTCGAATGGACAAAATTATTTAGAATGGTTCAGCTAATTTCCAGACCGGTTAATGATCAAATGAATTTAAGATACTGTCCCATAGTTATCTTTGATATGAAAAAATATTGGGAAAGCTTTATCTTTTACCGGGTTTATCCAGATTTATTCGAATAAATGAGAACCTTATAAGTTATAACTATGAATAATATAAATAATTACCAATTTTTTTATATATATTTGGATTGTATTAAATTATTTCACTGTTAGATATAAAAACATACAATAACTAGTACCCAAGTTGCCCAACCAAACAAGACTTTAGGCCAAATATTTTTTGGCCGCACCATAATGTTCCCTAAATGCATATCCTGTAAATGCTTTTCAGGATCTATCACCACGTATTGTATTATGTGCGTATTGGTGTCTTTTTGTGATTATTTTCATGTCACGTCCTATACCTCATGAAGAAAAAAAATATTTCATAAAATCCGATTATTGATTCCTGTCAGGCCACAAAGCTCCACGATTCCATCTAATATATATTCCACGAAATCCGAGTAATTTTGTAAGTATATGCTGCCACAAAAAATGTCACTTCTCATATAGAACGAACAGTAATTAAGTACCCTACAATGAATACCATAGATATATATACACACATAAACACACACATTTATGGCATCTATTTTTTTTTGTTATTATCATAAAGGCCAAAATCATGCCGAGGTCCTTAAACTTGTCACGTTTTTAATTTTAGGCCCCTAAAATTTAATTTTGTATATCTAAACCCTTTAATTTTGCGCTGTTGATGTTTTAAAACCTTCTGTAATGGAGAGTGAGGCGCGTGATAGACACAAATGTTGAAGGGCACGTGAGATACATAAAAACCAAATTAAAAATTAAGAAAATCAAAAGGTGTTAAATTATTAGAGATAAAAAAGTAAATTTTCATTCACAAAAATAAACCCTAAAATTACAATCCCTTTTCAAAAACCTAACCCTAGCATCGCGATTTAAAACCTTATGTTACCAAAAACATTACTCCAATGTCAGCTATGTACCATTTGAAAACCTAAATCTCCTATTTAGAAATGCAATACTGTTTCAACCCTTTATTCTTTTCATTTGTCTATATCTTTTAAACTCCAAAAAGAAGGGCGTTTTTATTGAGGAAAGAAGAATCAGTGTGGTGGACCTAACATTGTGGGGAATACTTTTAGGTATGTGCACTTATAAGGAGTCTTTTTTTTTTTTGGTTTTTGTCATGTTTGTTAGATGTAGCAGATGTGAAGTAAAGTAATACAGCTTGTGGCTTATTTTTTATTTTCTTCTGTGGTGTTTTTTTTTGTTTGTTTCTGCCTTGTGGTCCTTATGTGTTGTTAATGTCAACAAAAAAGGTTATACTGTGCAATAAAGTAATACAATTTGTGGGGTAGTGTTTTGGGTTTGTTCGATTTTTGCATGTGGTCCTTATGTTGTTATACTATTATATATTGCTTTAATAATTGAGTAAATTACTTTTATGTGTTGGCAGAATGGATGGATTAGTCTATATCAGTCTCAATTACCATCACAGAGGTGCATTTATTAATGAATATAGTGAATATGTAGGTGGTGTAGTTGACTGTGTGGACCGATATGTAGATGTCGATGAAATGTCAGTCCCAAATATAATGTATTATGTTAAGGAACTAGAATATTCTGAGATTGCAGGAATATACCATAGATGTGGGGTTGAAGGGGTATTTATGAAAGTACAAAATGATAAAGATGTGCTAGAATTGTATAAAGGGTTGTCCAAAGGGAGTGAATTGCATCTATACGTAGAGCATGCTATGCCTGAAATGAGGGGTGGTAGTATATTAGTAGATAATTAACCCTTTGTGAACATTATACAAAGGCAGGATACTACAGTGGGTAGTTCAGTAGTTGCTAGTGGTTGTTCAGGTAGGTTTGGAGAATCTTGTGGTGTTCTCGGTAGTGGTAGGAGGGTATTTGAAAGAAAGGTTAAGGAAAACAAACAAGCTGTAACTCCAAGTGTAGCTATCCAAACTAGTCAAGGGCCACCTGATGTTAGTTCTGATTCTGAGAGTAATGTAGATGAGGGGCCTCATAGGATATTTAATGAGTTTTTGGTACCGATTGGTATGCTAACTAATGATGAAGATGATGAACTGCAAATGGCAATGGAAAAGGTGAGACAGTCTAGGAAGAAATTAAAGAAAAAGGTTGAAGTCCAATGGAATGGTGGGGAAATATAGAATTAAGTGTTGTGGATATTGATGATGATGTTGCTCACACATTATCTAATGAGAGTGAAAGGAATAGGTTAGATTACTTTGAGAGTAGTGACAATGGGAGCTACTTTAGTGACATAGATGTGGAGTGTGCAGATACAGCATTGAGAAGGCATAGCACCCTGGTGAGATTTGATGCTAATTCTGAAATTTCAGTTTTCTGTTTAGGAATAATGTTTACGAATATACAAGAAGTGAGGGATGCAATTGTTAAGTATGTAATTAAGAAGGGGCTAAGTGTACACTTAAAGAAAAATGAACCACATCGTATTAGAGCTCACTGCCAGAAAAACTATCCTTGGACTTTATTCATCTCCAAAGAGAGCAATGATGACAACTTGACAGTTAAAACTTACAAACCTTACCATTGCTGCAACATAATGAGTAAGAATCCAATAATGGCAATAAGTAATATTCTGGCTAAGATGATGAAGGACAAGATTATGACACAACCAAATATCAAAATAAAGGAATTGAGGGCCCTTATGAAGTCTGAGCTAAAACTTAGTGTGACACCTATTGTATGTAGAATTGTAAAGAAGAAAGTGTTGGAACAGTTGATGGGTGACTACATAGATGACTATGCCAAACTTCATGATTATGTTCTTAAGATGAAAACAAGCAATCCAAGAACAATATGTGTCTGAAAACCTGACACATTTATTGAGACACAAGATAAGAAGTTTTAGAGGTTTTATATTTGCTTTGATGCTTTGAAGAAGGGATGGGTAGAGGGATGCAGGCCAATATTAGGATTAGATGGTTGCTTCTTAAATGGGATAGTCAAGGGTCAAATACTGTGTGTAATTGGGAGAGACGACAATAACTAGATGTATCCATTGGCTTGGGCAGTTGTTGAAGTGGAAAATAAGAAGAATTAGGAGTATTTTGTAAGGTGTTTGAAGTATGATTTTCCACTAGGGGATGAAGATGGTTATACCATTATAAGTGATATGCAAAAGGTAACAAAGCTAGTTTTGTATTCTGCTTTTACATTTTTATATATACAACTATGGAAATCAGCTAATTTAAATTCCTTTTTTTTTTTTTTAACTATATAGGGCTTAGATGCAGCTTTGCAATCTGAATTACCTAAAGTTGAGCATAGAATGTGTGCTAAACACATTTATGCTCAATGGGCAAAGAAATGGAGGGGAAAAGAGAGACAGACTGTATTTTGGGCTTGTGCAAAAATAACATGTGAGAAATTATAGAAGATGAACTTACAAAAATTGAAGCAGTTTGGAGAAGCGATTGTAGAAGACACTTTGGAAAGGCCAATGCATACATGGTGTAAGGCTTTTTTTTTATTACCCAAACAAAATGTGATGTGGTGGATAATAACCTAGCTGAAACCTTCAATGGTTGGATACTTGAGGCTTGGTGTAAACCAATATGTGTAATGCTAGATAAAATTAGGCAGCAAGTAATGAGAAGGATTATAGAGAAAAGGAAGTTTGCAGGAACATAGATATGTGAAGTGTCACCTAAAGCAATGGCAAAGTTGGATAAAAAAAAGGAGTCTTACAAGTGGTTTATGGAATTTAATGGAGATAAAGGGTTTGAAGTCACTCACATGTAAAATAGTGCACTTAGGCATACTGTGCACTTATAGAAATGCACTTGTACATGTCGAGAGTGAGATTTAACTGGCATTCCTTGTCCCCACACAATATGTGCAATATACAACATTAAAGGAGAGCCTTCCAATTATGTTGCTGAGTGGTATAGGAGGTCCACATACTTAAAGGCATACAACTACTCTATGCAACCAATGAAAGGGAAGTTATTATGGCCAGATTCAGGAATGCCACATCTGGAGCCACCAAGAGTGAGAAGACTGCCTGGAAGGCCTAAATTATGTAGATGAAAAGACAAGAATGAAGTCAAAAAAGAGGGAAATTTGTCTCAAAAGGGTAGGACAATGACATGTGGGAATTGTGGCAACAAAGGCCATAATACACGAGGCTACCCATTTGCAAAAGACACAGAGGTAATAAAATACTCATGTGCAATTATATTTTTTTGGACCATGAACTAACAGTTTTAGTTATTTATTGTGCGTGTATTATATATCTTTGTGTAGGCTAACCCATCAAGTACTACCAAGAAGAGAAATGAGGGAGGAAGCTGCATTGAAACCCAATAGAAAAATACAACCCAACCTTCACAGTATGAAATGAGGAAGCAAGCAGCATTAAATTTGAAGAACTTATACTGTAACAGTAACAAAAAGAGGAAAATTAAGAGGAAGAAACAGTCTGAACCTACAATCAATCCAGATGATGTCCAGAAGTGTCAGCAAGCAAGAAAAGAGAAAATTGCAAAGGTTGCTAGAGATCAGAGAGTTCAGTATAACAAAGTTGAGAAAGCAAAAGGCAAAAAGCCCTATTAAAGCAGCACACAATAAGATCATGTGGAGACAACATATGAATATTTTTAGTGAATGTTATTTTGAATGTTTTGTAGCTCTGTATTTGTGGAGCATATTGACTATAACTTTTACTCTCTTAGACTAATGGAGTTATTTTTATAGAGCTTAATGGCTCTATGGTTTTATATAGAGCATACTGACTCTATGGTTTTGTATTTATAGAGTATATTACTGCCGCATTATTGATATCAGATGCTAAGTGCATTATTAATTCTAAGATTTGACTTGCAGGTTCTTGTAAACAAACTGGTATCTAGTATTCAGACTTATTTATAATGATAGCAAAATACAATTGTTAAGTGCTGTCAGCATATATATATCTACTTCATGTACATAAACTTACGTAAAATATAGCTACATAACTAAACTTAATTGTTTGGATATATAAACCCAATATATAAACCCAAGTACATATATTATAACCAACATCTCAAATGAAGGCTACACAAAATGCTAAAATTTGTCAACCATTGATAATCAATCCTACATCCTAGACATAACGTTTACATCATAATTTTCATGATAACTAACAGTCCTGCATAAATAATCATTCCAGCCTTGTACAATTTCAAACTTTATTTCAGCTCCTTCACATTTTTCATATGTTCAATCATGTTGGTCTTCAGAATTCTTATTTCTTCAATAACAACCTTCATATCTTCCTTGAAATCCTCTTTCGAAACCTTCATTTTATCTTCATTCATAGCACACATTTTAGCCTTTAAAGCTGCTACATCAACATAATAGCTCATCCGTGACTAATGCATATTATCATTCATTTGCTTCACTTCCTCAAGCATTTGTAAACTAAGTTCACTCTTCCAATTATCATGCCATCGAAATGCATCATAATATCCCTTCATCACTATCATCACCAAATCAAAATCACAAAATACCAAAATACACCATTTAGATTCAAATATATCTTAGTAATACAAACCCAAAAAAAAAAATAGACAATAAAACCCAAAATTATCTTATATTTAAGTGAGCACAACCCCAAAATTTTTGAAATGGGTTGTTCTCTATCTTTGATATCATTGGTTTAAGTTGATTATTTTATTTGCATGTCAAAGAAAGTGACCTCCCTTCTATAACTTTGGTTTGAGGTTCGCTGCTTACTTGCACCTCGTTTGAGACTTCCATCTTTGGTTCGACAACCTCTGCTAGCACCAAACAACTTTTTTTTTTTCTGAGCTTTCTAGGGAGAAGGAAGAGAAGAAAGTTGATGGAGAAACATCAAATATAAACCCTATATCTTCTTTTTTAATTCTTCTGTAAACCATTTATTCAATAAAACTTTTTTCTTCTTTAACCAAAAACTGATTTCTTCTTTCTAATTTGTATTGTTTAATAATTTACTTGACACCGTCAATAGGGTTTATCATTATTTTATTTTCCTGTTAGTTAAGGTTTTAAAACATCAACAACGCAAAGTTAAAGGGTCTAGATATACAAAATCAAACTTTAGAGGTCTAAAGCTAAAAATACGACAAATTTAGGGGCCTCAGGATGATTTTTACCTATCCGAAACATCCGATATCTTATAATTACAAGAGTTCTAACTAATTTAAAATTGAATTAAGTAAATTTATAAGAAAAATAAAATATTTTTAACATTTATTTTTTTATATATAAAAGTTAAACTCAAATTTTACTTAAACAAATTTAAATTTTTTATTACTTAAACCAACATTGATTCAATATATGACATGATTGAAAATGTGAAATTATTAAAACTAATGAAAAGCTAATTAAAAGGGGTTGGTGTTGCGTGTTGGCACTAAATTGTTAGAGGTCAAATGAAAAACAACGAATATGCTTTGATGGGACCTTAGATTTGATCAACCATTTTATCTTTGTAGTTATCGAACTAATTAGGTCCTATCCAACAAGTTTAAAATGTGACATGATTAAGCTGATCATAATGCATTCTAATCAAAGATAAAATTCGAATATTATGGTCGGATAACAGTTTGATCCCACGTGTTTACACAGGCATGGACAGGTCATTATCAACTATATTATTGTTGTACTCTTCTGCCAACTCTTGCACATGAACTAAAGACTTCTCATTTGTTCTAACTTTATATGTTTGGTCGTGTTCAAGCATCAACTTGCCTTGCTGCTAAGCTAGACTCAAGGTGAAGAAACTTGATTAATGGTGAATGCTACTTTTAATCTCAGATCTTTGTAATTTTCTTTTTATTTAACTATTGATGAACTGTATAAAAGAGGGCAGTTTTTTTCTTTAAATTAAATCGACAGTTATAGAATTTAAATTTTATAATTCATAATGCTTTTTGAAGGAAGTGGCTATTAGACAACTCTCTCACTAATTGTCGTCGTCAGTTTAGAAATGAGCATTTTTAGAATATTTATTTGACTCTAAATTTATATTATTTATAATTTTATTTTTCAGATTTCTGTGCAGTGAAAAATTTTAGTTTAAAACTTTCTATACTGAAAATATTTTGTAAACAAAGATATTCGGACTTAAAATGACCACTCATGAAAAATATTGTATGTTTCTGAGAAGGTTCTATTACCTGAAAACACTTGGAATTTTGAATCTTATGGTTCTTTAGCTAGTCATAACAAAAGCTCATCATCGGATTTAATCCATATCAGTTCGGCACAAGAAATACATCTCTGCTTCCTAATTATTGATAAAGATATAATGTTTGAAAAATAATTTTTTTTTGAAAATATAATAAGGTTAGAAGAAAGATAGTGGGAGGAGGCGTGAAGGATAGATTGAAGCCATACCCCCATATGCCGATCATAACATGTCAATGCACTATTTTTTATGGGGAATCACTAAAATCCATAATGCTTGAACATGAGTACATATGGAAGATTTTTATCTGCTTCAAATATATGACATTAAATGATTATATTTGACTAATAAAAATGATTTAATAATAATTTCTTTTTAAGAATATTTTAAAATACATGATTTAATCATGTTACTCTAGATTTAAAAATTTATTTACGCCTAAAAATCAATTGATATTTAAATTATTATATATATATATATATAATGCACTCAATAGATAATTAGCATTTCCCTCCCCTGCCCGGTAAATAGATTGAATTGAAAAGATAAAATTTACTTTGGTTAAGTAATAGATGCATGTTTTATTTTGAATAACAAAAATATGAGATATGAGTAAAGTAGTTATGAGTTATGGGGATTGATCAAGATAACCAAATTGCTTCTCAAATGGGCAGACAAGCCAAAAGAAGGTAGTGGTGGGTCAATTGATTTGAGTCACTAGTCAGCCACTATTGACAATAAATGATACGTATCAAAAACCAAGTGTCACCATTACCCGCCTGGGTATTTGCTTGCCCTTGTATATATACTATAAAATTATAATAGTGAATGAGGCAAAAAGCTCTATATCTTATTCTTAGCGATAAGGCATTTAAATTTGCATCAAACCAAAAGGACACTCACTAAGATCACAGCCAATGCAGAAATTTCCACTCTCTCCAAACTCTCAAGTACCCCTCAAAGATGGAGACAGATCATTACATAGCACAATATTATTTATATATGTATAACAAGTCTTTTGCTGCATAAACAGCACATCTGAAAAGGAAAGCCTATATATATGTGCAAAAATATAAGTGTATTTTATTTATGGATATAGGAAACAAAGATTTGTTGAATCTTTGCACTGTTCCATTACCTAGTGTTTCCCTTGTGCCTGGCATGGCCTTATCTCTTCCAATGCTATCTCTTCTGTTGGACTCATTAGTTAATTGCTATTTCCTCAATGCCACTGATAGAGATAGAAACCCGCAGTGGCAATAGAAACTTGGTCTAATTCTTAGTTTTTATTACATATAGTTGAATTTGGATAAAGTTTTCATTTAAAAACTTCTCTTTTTTTTTAAAAAAAAAAAAAATCAAAAACCTCCTGAGATACATTCTCAATTCTAAGTTATTGACTATATGACTTGACATCATACATAAAAATGTATCTTTTATTATTATTTTTAAAAAGCAATATATAGGAGAATAATTAGAGTAACTATTGGTTATTAGACATAGCAACTATATATAGAGATCACTAACCTAAAATATCATGTCGTTTATAGCATCAGAAAATGCATTTGATGGGTTATCAACCTAAACCAAATAAATATGAGAAGAAAGCAATACCATAATTTTATTGCCATTGAAACCGAGTTTAAGCCACTTTCAGGCTACATACGTTTCATGGTAACATATTAATTATAGAGGTTGAAGAGGAACATAAAAAAAACTTGCACGGTATTTTTATACGTTTATTGTCGGAGTAAATTGAGTCAAATATAGACAAAGTTGAGTGTGATTTGATGTTAAAGAATAGTTGACATTAGGGCTACGATAGTGATTAATTAATTAAGGGAGTGTTGTACGGCATGCGGGGTTTGCTTCCATATTCGACTGGAGAGACATGTGATTTTTTTTATATTTTTTTTAAAATATTAGTATTTAAAATTTATTGAATTTAAATAAATTTTAATTAATTTAATTTTATCTATTTAAAACTATAAAAATAATAAAAAAAAATTTAACGATTAATTTTAATATTAGACAATATCGCTTAGGCAAAAAATAATAATAATAAAAAAAAGGCCATACCCACTCATAGCAACAGTATTTTTTTTTGGTTATGATTAGTTTTAAAGCGCACAAATGATGGATTGTCCTGAAAACTTTGACTGATGAACAATCCTCTCTCGTACATATATATGGTGGCATACACTTGAGAAACAGAAACCGCAAACTAATGAACAATCCGCAAACTAATGAACAATCCTCTCTCTCTCTCTCTCTCTATATATATATATATATATATGGTGACATACAACCGAGAAAAAGAAACCCCAACTCAATATATTTAGCTCATTAAGGGGTGTTTGTTTTAGTTGTTGTTTCCAATAACTATAAAAATATGTTTGGTTAATTTTTTTGAAAAACAGCTGGTAACTGTTAGATACCCGTACCATATCAGTTTATATCGACTCCAATTTGAAGCTTTTCACTAAAAAGTTCTATTTTTTAAATTATATTTATTGTCTTATCTTTTTTAACTTTAACTAATTATTACTACTTAATAAAATAACTGATTATCATACTTAATAAAATAATTAATTATCATTACTTAATAAAATATTATTTGAATAATTATTAACATATTAATATTATAGTTATTAAAAATATTAACCACAAAAATTATATTAATAAATAAAATTTACATCTCATTATTAATAATAATAATAATTTATTTAAAATAGATTGTCAAAAATTTAATAAAAATAGATATATTCATTTTTTGAAATTATATAAATAATTAAAAACTATCTTAATATTTCTAATTATAAGTATAAAATAATATTTTTTTTATCATATATACTATTATTAATATTTAAATCATATTATATATATATATATATATATATATATATATATAATGTCTATATATGTAATTAAATACACTATATCAGCAACCGCTGTTATAATTTTACCAAACACTTAGTATTATTAGTTATCAGCTACCACTAACAGCTATTAGCAACAACTATCAGTTATCAGTTATAGCTATCAGTAACAGTTTAGCCAAACAGACCTTAAATTTTATAATCAAACTTTGTTTTGAAATTAGAAAGGAAATGTAAGGATCAAATCATTGACCTGTTAATGCCTTCAAGGAAGCTAATGTCATTAGACTACTTAATTTTCAATTTCATAATCAAACTTAGTTCATATGTAACAATTACTTTTTAAAAAACATCATCAACATCTAAATTACATTAATAAAAAATAACCAATTATAAGTATTCTTGATTCATTGTTTGTTACAATTATAGAAAAGGAGGAGGTAAATTTATTGATCGTAAAAGGCTAAAGTGGCAATTCACCCCTTGAACTATCATGCAAGGTGTAATTAACCCCAAATTAATTTTTTTGGCTATTTAACCCAAAAAAATCATAATTTTGGCAATTTACTCCAACTCTTGGAGAGTTAGGGGTGTTCATCGGTTCGGGTCGGTCGGGTCGATTGAAAAATATGTCAAACCGATCAGTTTGAATATATATGCAAGATGAAGCCGAACCGAACCGAAAATGCAATGAAACTGAAATCCGAAGAGGAAAAAAA
>CATIWO010191050.1:0-11824 GCA_949673435.1 Macaranga tanarius
ATCATATAAACCAAATTACATTTGATTTCTTTAAACAATATAATCAAATCATAAATGACTCTTTATAACAGTATATAATCAAATTACTGTCAATGTGGTGGGTACTAATCAGCATATTGAAGGTTCGGGTCAGGTATGCATACCATAATTATAAATCACATAAAGTAGCCTAAAAGGCTTATCACTGTATCCCGGATACAGGAAATAACATGAGTTGCTGTATCTTGGATACAATCTTACATCTCATTGAACCCTGCCGTACTCCGGGCATGGTCTTACTGCAACCCTTTAATATTCAATTACTCAAAATTATTCAAATATCATAATTTTTTAAATCAATCTTGATCTCAGCCAAGCAAAATATTATAATTGTATCTCAGTATTCAAATTCAGTTTAGAAATAATTTTTTCTTCCAAATCAGACTGAGGTATTGTCCTAAATTCTACAGGGGTGCCGCCTGATTAGCAGAGAGGCGCCGCTTTCCTCCACAGAGGCGCACACCTTTGTGCTTTAGATGTGCCACCTCTAGGGCCTCAATGGGCTGAGGCGCTACCTCTACATAGAGGTGTCGCCTCCCCCTTCCAAACCAACGTACAAATTTTCAAAATTTAGCAAAATTTTCCGAAATCAAATCTAGTCAAACATCCAAAAATTCAATTAAAACAATGATTCAATTTAAGAAAATTATAGGATTTTGAAGAAGGAGATCCACTCACTTATGTCATTGGCTCCTCCCTCTTACTCCTAGCTTCTACGTTGTTTACGGATGGACAGACAAAACTTCACTCAATTCCTTCTTTACCTCTGTATTTTGTTTCTTTTTCTTGCTCAGAATGGTACCATTTGGTACCATTCTTTCCTTAGCTAGGCCATGTACGTGCATGGCATGCAGAGGAGTGGCTGAGTCAGTTCTCACCCTCTTCTGCATGCAACACGTTCCTAAGTAATCATTTTTTTTAAATAATTCTCTGATTTGAGAATTTAGGAGGTTAACGCCTATAGTCCCCGAACTTAATTATTTTCAATTAAGTCCTTTAATCAAACTTATTTTCTATACAATCTAGTCATATCTAAATATAGTATTAATTATTCGGGTACGGACCCAACAATTATAATTTTAATAAATTTTCTACTTGAAAAAATACACATCCTTTTTTATTATATTTTTTAGGCTCCGTTTGTTTTAAGGAAAATATTTTGTCTCTGAAAAATATTTTTCAGAAAAAAGTATTTTCTAGAAAAATATAATATTTTTTGATGTTTGGCTACAATACTAGAAAAATAGTTGAAAAATATTTTTGGTATTTGGTTTGTAATAATTTTTTTTCCTAAATTATACAATATTACATAGAAATGGTAATATTATATTTGATTTTTTCTCTCTTTCTATATTTGATTGGCATTCAAGTTTGAAAAATAACTTCCCGTTCTTAGAATGAGAAGTTATTTTCCCATATTTTTAAATTATTTTCCTTTAACTTAATTTTTTTGATAACCCAAACATTAGAATATAAGGAAAAATATTTTCAAGAATAATATTTTTCCCAAACAAACGGAGCCTTAATGTTAAAATTTTCTACTTGAAAAAATACACATCATTTTTATTATATTTTTTAATGTTAAAATTGTTTTCTATTTTAAAAATAATTGCGTGTAATATTTTTATTTTTGTTAATAATTATATAATAATAAAAATTTTAATCAATTAATTTTAACTTTTTCTTATTAAACTTTGATTGAAAGATCTAAAAAGAATAAAATTACTTTTTTTTTTTTACATAATACAAATGCTACTCTCAAAAAATTATATGTTCCATTTTTAAATTATGATTGTAGTTAATTGTTAAAAAAAATAAACTATTATAGTTGATTTAGTTTTATTTCATTTCTTACCAAACTTTAACTTAATAAAATTTTTATAGATAATAAAAGTATTATTTTATCCATACAACAATCTAATATTACAAATTTAATAGATTTATAATATAATAATTTATTAAAATTTTGATAAATTTTTTATTTGTACAATTATATAACATTCTTTCAATATTTTTAACATTAATATTTTTTATCAACTAAAAATGTTTTCATAATTAATCATTTTATAAAATTATTATTTAATTTTTAATTAAACCAAAAGCCAACTTCTTATATATTGATTTGTATCAAACCGTTGTGGAATATATAGTGTATTGTTATATTTTTATCGACAAACTATAAAACACTTAATATACGTGTGTCATGTTTAAAAATTGGATGTAATATTAGGAGTGTTGGAAAGAATCCAACATCAGAAACCATATAATCCGGAGCAAAGTAATTAGCTTGCTGGATAACAAAATCTTTAAACAAATGAACAAAATTGAAGAAGAAAAAAAAACTTACCAAAGTTGTTATAGTTAGTATCAAAGCAAATAAAATTATTAACATAAATTGCTTAACAAACACCAGATTTTCTTTTATATGAAATGTTTGATGCTAGTGTAAATAAGTAACTTTAGGTCACTTTTCTAATTTTAGAAAACTAATTGAAACTAATCACACTTAAATTATTTGTTCCCACCCTTTTGCACTATCAATTTAACCATTCAATATTTTCATTATTTTTTGGGTTTTCCTCTCTTCACTAGCATCCTTTCAAATTTTCTTGGTGAAGTAAAGAGAGGTAGAGATTAATTCTTGATTGTAGCAGCAATGGCTAAACAAGAAGATTCAAGAAGATGGATTCTTGAAAATGTCGAAATCGATAAAATGATGGAGGATGTTCCTATCAATGATCAAGAATCTGATAAGAACAACTCATCCCCAAGGAAAATGTGTAATGATATTAATTATGGGAAGCATTCAGGAAATATTGGCAAGCATTCTTCAACAAATCCTGATGATCTTGGAAAGCATGTTAAATTTCTTGGATGGAGTTCAAGTAATCTTGGAACATCTCTAAGAAGAAGCACAAGTAATATTGGTGAGTCCCTCAGGAGAAATACAAGCAATGTATTGAGGAAAAGTGGTATTCTACCTCCAATACCTCCGCGGCAGAAAATGGAAAGGAGTCCATCATCTGCCGGAAGAGGGCTTAAGAGCCTCAGGTTTCTTGATAGAACAGTGACAGGCAAAGAAATGGATGCTTGGAGATGCATTGAAAAACGTTTTGATCAATTTGCAGTTGATGGCAGGCTTTCCAGGGATAAATTCGGAGTCTGCATTGGTGAATATTTTTGTTCTGATTACTTCTTTATCATCTTAGTAATCTTTGGAAGCACGAAAAATTTTGAAACTTGGTGTTCTTGTTATAGGAATGGGAGATTCAAAGGAATTTGCAGGAGAAATATTTGATGCCATTGCTCGGCGCAAGAACATATGCACTGAAAATGGCATAACAAAGGATGAATTGAAGTTGTTTTGGGGAGATATGACTAGACAGGATCTTGATGCTAGACTTCAAATTTTCTTTGATATGTAAGAAATTTAAACCATAATAGTTCTTCAATTTGAAACACTTTAGAAAGATTTTTTCATCGAAACCACTAGTATCCAAGAATTTAAACTATAGTAGTTCTTAAATTTAGAAATTTTTTTTTTTTTTTTTTGTCTAAATCACTGCTATCTACAGCCTATTAGACTCTGAATAATCCCTGTTAGTAAGATTTCATAAACCACTAATGGAGTTAAACACGATGATGTTCTTCCAGGTGTGACAAGAATGGAGATGGAAAGCTATCAGAAGAAGAGGTTAAGGAGGTGAGAAGATACACATCCCTTTTCAGCAATCTTGTTCATTTATTTTTTCCATGAAAGTTCTCAGTTTTCTGATTCATGTCTACATTTGAAAAAAAAAAAGGTTATATTGTTGAGTGCCTCGGCGAATAAGCTCATGAATCTTAGAAAACAAGCACAATCATATGCATCTTTAATCATGGAAGAACTCGACCCGGATCATCTCGGATATATAGAGGTATCATTAGTAATTTTTCAATTCAGAATTCAAGAACTGTGCTTTTAGGATGTGTCAATTGAGACATTTCTATAAATTGAACAGCTATGGCAGCTAGAAACTCTACTAAGAGGAATGGTGAGCAATGAAGAGAGTGTCAAGAAATTGAATAAAAAAACACAGACTCTAACAAGAGCAATGATCCCCAGAAAATACAGAACTCCTGTGAGCAAATACATTACATCATCAACAGAATTCGTCCACGAAAATTGGATGAGAATTTGGGCTATAACAGCTTGGTTAGCTATAAACTTGACACTTTTTACGTGGAAGTTTCAACAGTTCAAGCATTCACCTATTTTCAGAATCACAGGCTATTGTGTCTGTGTAGCTAAAGGGGCTGGCGAGACCCTCAAGTTCAATATGGCTCTAATCCTTGTTCCTGTCTGTAGAAGAACACTTACTAAGCTTAGATCAACATTTCTTGGCAAGTTCATCCCTTTTGATGACAATATAAACTTTCACATGGTGATTGCAGTTGCTATTGTAATTGGTACTCTTCTTCATTCAATGGCACATATGGCTTGCAATTTTCCTCTTTTGAGTTCATGTGGTAAAAGAAAACTCATGGCCCTGGTTGGACCTTTGCTAAATTATCAGCAACCAAGTTATCGAGACTTAATTGAAAGTACAGTGAGCATAACTGGGTTCTTGATGGTGTTTATTATGGGGTTCTCTTTCACACTTGCGACACATTACTTTCGGAAAAATGCTATCAAGTTACCAGGGGCATTTCATCGTTTGGCAGGGTTTAATGCCTTCTGGTATGCACACCATTTGCTAATTGTGGCATATATTCTCCTCATTCTACACGGCTATTTCCTAATTTTTTATAAACCTTGGTTCTTGAAGACGGTATGTACATTGTCCTGAGCCATATATATGTGCTCTTCATTAAGCTTATTTGCCCTCAATAAAGCATAATTTCACTAGCATTTGTTGGTTCAAGTAACTAGAAATTTAAATTTTCTTAAATAAAATCTTGAATTTAAGTCTTATATATAGAGAAAACGGTGCTAGAAAGCTTTACCCTCTTAGGGGTCCGTCTAGCTCAAATTCTAAAATAATGGGATCGATTTACCTACTGAATTCAAGTTCTTTTTACACTTAGATCAGTAAAAATGAGATACGTGTTTTGGGTGTTACAAATCCAACTGGAGTGTGTCAAGAATTTTTCAAAGAATAATGCATAATCTCTACCGATTAATGAACTTTGAGTCGATGTTATCATAGTCGACTTCAGGAATGTGGGATCATTACAGGTTTGACCCAATTGGGGTCCAAATAACTAAGAATCATGCATAATTTCCTGTTATCGATGAATTCTCCAGTTAAGTGTTTTTTACTTTCTTCTTGTTCTTGCAGACCTGGATGTATGTTGTTGTTCCAGTATTGTTTTATGCACTGGAAAGGGTTGTTTCGCGATATGAACATGATCATCAAGTGGATGTGATTAAGGTTTATGATCAGCAGCATTTCCTTCTCGTAATTCCTCCCTAGTTCCAGGACAATATAATATACTAATTCAGACACTAAATCCTGTTATTACTTGCAGGCAGTAATATATTCAGGAAATGTTCTAGCACTATACATGACTAAGCCTCCAGGATTCAAGTACGAAAGTGGAATGTACATTTTCATCAAGTGTCGAGACATATCAAAATACGAATGGTGATTTCATCGAATCCCTTATAATAATTTGTCAAATTAGATGATTATTTCTTTTGTGTATCGATATTAAGAACTCTTCCAATTCTCATTTATTGCAGGCATCCATTTTCAATCACTTCTGCACCAGGAGATGATCACTTGAGCGTCCATATTCGAGCCTTGGGAGACTGGACCAGAGAGCTTAGAAACAGATTTGAAAAGGTCAATTTTACATTTTCCTTTTTGACTAATGGAAAGGTCAAATGACTTAAATATGATGGACGGTCATTTGTTGTGCAATAGAATTCATATCATGTACCTCATGATGCCCTTGGAAAGTGGTGATCGCTACACCACTCTCTTATTGGCTAAATTTTACATATTTTTATTGCATGTCATGCCTAATCAGTAGTATTAAATATATCCAGTCTACTCAGTTCTTTTAAACAAAATCACATTATAGTGCACAAGACTTTCTGCATTGTGAAAATTTGAACTCATAATGACTTGCATGTTATTTAAGAAATTGATTCGTCTAATTTGTTGCATAATGCTCTTCCAGGTATGTGAGCCTCCAACAAAAACACGAAAAAGTGGAAACCTGATGAGACTAGAAACTAGAGCATTGTCAAGCTCAAATTATGATAAGATACGAGCAACGTGAGTAAAATTATCATAGTTGTTAAGTCATATATATGTGTGCACGTGCATGCGCGCTTAATTTTCAGCTATCAAGACATTAAATCTAATATTTCTTATTTCCTCTTGGCTTGTGGCAGATTTCCGGCTATTATCCTCAAAGGACCATTTGGAGCGCCAGCTCAAAGTTATAGCAAGTTTGATATTCTCTTGCTTATAGGACTTGGAATTGGAGCAACTCCATTTATCAGCATTGCAAAGGATCTCCTTTATAACATGAAGCGAAAAAAATCAATTGATCCTATTCAAGTAAGTAAGTTCGAGTCTTATATATAGAAAAACATGTTCTCAAAGAGTTTTATCGCTCTTATAAGGTCCACCCAACTTGAACTATTTCGGAATAACAACAGCATAAATGGCTATTGGACACCGGGCATTAATGCAAAAGAAAAAAATTAAGACTCAAATTTATATTAGATTGCTAATTAGCAATAAGTGTAAAAAATGAATTTGGTTTAAGAATCATTATTAATTTTTGGGTACAGGATCCAGCAGCAGAGCCACCTAGAAAATGTCCTGAAAGAGCATACTTTTATTGGGTAACTAGAGAACAAGCTTCATTTGAATGGTTTAAGGGTGTCATGGATGATATTGCAGATTTTGATCATAATGTGAGTTTAACTTTTTCTTCTTCTTTTGAAATTTTCTACATCAAATAATATGGTAATGGTATATTTCATGATGTACAACGGTGAACAGTTTTATCGTGTCGCGAATTTTTAAAATGTCTTCCAGTAAAATAGGAGACGTATTTGTAATTTTATTAAAAAAAAAATTTCTCATTTAGCACACTGAGATGTCTCCATGCTACACCTATTGCGATCCCAAATACTAATTGTTCAAACAAAGTTACCCAATTTATTGTCTCTTTTTATAGAATGTAATAGAAATGCACAACTACTTGACAAGTGTATATGAAGAAGGTGATGCAAGGTCTGCACTTATTGCCATGGTACAAAAATTGCAGCATGCAAAGAATGGAATTGATATCGTATCTGAAAGTCGGGTAGGTATTAACGTGTCAAATTAATTATATACTTAACATGTACTCAACTATTGTGCTGCTTAATGTACTCAATTAAAAACGATTTACATCATAAAATTAGATATATTACATCGAAAAGTTGAACAATTAGATAGTAAAAACTCTGAAAGCACCACAAAGTGGTGAAACTCCCCACCTAAAGTAAAAAAATCAAACATGTTACAATTTGATGAAATTGATCTATATAAACCAACTTATGTCCAGTGATTTTTTTTGAAAATTTGTTGAACTATATCAAATTTTTGAACCTTATAATATGCATACACCACAGATAAAAACACATTTTGCAAGGCCCAATTGGAGAAAGGTGCTGTCTGAGCTAGCAAATAATCATCCATCCTCACGGATAGGTGAGCTTAACTACTAGAACTCTATTAATTAAATTCTATTTTTCTGATGGCTAATTGATAATGGATCGAATTGAGATTGAACTAAGCTACTAATTAAGTGAAACAAAATTTAATTAGAGATGCAAAATAATGGTTAATTTGTGCTTATGCTCTTTGTGAATATTGCTTTTAACATATATGTTTTTGATCTACAGGTGTATTCTATTGTGGAAGTGCAACTCTTGCCAAACCATTAAAGAAACTTTGCCAAGAATTCAGCCTAAATTCAACAACAAGATTCCACTTCCACAAGGAGAACTTCTAAAAGCAGCAATAGATTTAAATTCTTAGCGCAAAAATATGAGTAAAAAAGATTCATTAGTTGCAAAATCTTCTTCCCCACTAACCGTTTGTATTTTTACAAGAAGGAAAAGTTATGTATATATAAACTCAGCTAAGATTATTGTAGCTTAGATTTTTTTTTATATATTTGCCATAGGTTAAGGGATATAGATTCTTGTCTCTCTCCTCCCTAAGTTCCAGAAAACAAAAATTTCTTATCAACTTTTTTTATTATTATTATTTTTTATACAATTATAAAGTATTTTTACATCATATTAAATATGAGACTAATTACTCTTCGACTTTTCTGGTCCAAAACAATTTGACTTGCTGAATATTCAAATATAAAACCTCTCAGCATAAAACGTTAAGTTTCACATAAAAATTCAATGAAGTCCTCCATAATTTATTAGTTTGTTTAGAAGAGTTGGATTTTAGTATCATAAAATAATCTGTGATTTACCCATTTCCTTATCCTTGTTCTGCTATTCCAATACAGCAATATATCGGTACCAGATGTACATGCCGTTTATAGATTTATTTTCAACAGAACAAGATATTGTGCTAACTGCTAAGAGGGTTCCTCTTATAAGATTGGAATATTCCATTAAATTTTATTTATAGATTTATGCTTTTTACACTGGAGCAAGTTATAATGGAACCTTTAATTGTATGCCTAGGCCATGTCCTATATCCTGTGCCCGTAGCTAGATGCCTTTTATATCAGAACATGTTGAACTCAAATTTCATTTTTTATTATATCTAATTCTTGAAAACATGTTTATCAATATTTTTATTGAGTTCCAGCTAAAATTTAAATCTGCAATCTCTCAGTTCTAAAAATAATTCTAGTACTGTAAAACCTTTCCCATTATATGTAAACGTGAATGTGAAAATTTTGAAATTACCCTGTCTATACTGTATTCCCTGTGCAACTTCTATTTCAGCTCGCATTTCCAACCAATGAAAAAAATGAATAAGGATCTACCTCATAAAAAAATAAAAAAATTATGCTCTCTCTCATTTACAGTATAAAATCAGCGTCTTTTAAATATAGTAGACAAATTAACAGTGTTAAGGGTCACCACTCCTCTTGTCCTATTAAATTTTCATTTTTGGTTTTGAGTGTTCCAAAATTTTGGTTCTAAATCAATTACCAATACAAAGTCTCCATTTGCTTTGTTTCTTTCACACATGCATCATGCTGATCCTATATGCTATGCGATACAACATGGCATTGACTTGTCTGAAAGGTCCAAGACCATGAAAAAAGTTGATGAGATAGTCCCATGTACATACCGCACTGTCGCACATTGGAGCAGGCTTTTAGGTTGATACATAAAGACAAGTTGAAAAAAAATTGAAAACCCAATACACAAAACAACACATTCTTTTGAAGCCCATTGCAGATTCTTAAAAAAATAAACAGTACAGATTATAAATAGAGTGTGCAGTAGTAGTAATAGTAGGAGATAAAGTTAGGTGCAGTACTAGCATTACTCACTAGACAATTTAGATCTTTCACCCTCTGATGCCTAGCTATACATATGAAATAGTAACAGAAACCAAGACACAACATTTATATATATATTTATATAAGCTATCATCTACTAAACAAGTCATGACAAGCTACAGACTTTTTGAAAAGTACCCAACAAACTAGCTAGAAATTAGAGGGAGACTGTGGCATTGCATGCAGTTGATATTAGTTTGGTGGGTGAAAACACAATACAGACAGCAGCAGCAGCAGCAGCTTAATTGGATGAAGATGATGTTGATGTGTTGTTGCATTCTTTTTTGAGATTTGTTGCTGTGATCGGGAAAAGTTCAAGTGTTTCAAGTGGCCTTTTGCTACGTGGAGAAGAATTGTGGGGACCCATTTCCATCATCATCATCATCCAATCATAGCCGTACGTTCTCATCATGGAATTCTCCATCTGGACATTTTGTGGGACTTCCATGTTTATGTGGTGATGATTCATCATTTGTGTTGGTGCTCCTTCAACTCCTCCCTACTCCCAAAAAAAAATTATTTGAGTAATTAAACCATCAAAATGCAATTAAATCACGAAGGAATTTTTGGTTACTCTAGTGCTTGTTGGCTATTGTTGGTGATATTAAATATCACTAGTACTACTAATCACTATTCATCAACATAGGAAAAAAAAAAAAAAGGAAAGACAAAGTAGCGCATGCTAAATACTGTTACAATATTCTTGAAAAGAACAAACTTTTCTTGATCCATTAAAATAGTAAAATGACTTTATTTGTGAACTGAGGAGTGGGATATTTCTTGAATTTTAGCAAATATACAAGCAACCAACTTAATTTTTTAATTGTTGTAACATCGTTAGCTTGCTCTCGTAGAAGTCACGACTTAGAATAATAAAAATTCATTAATATTATGTATGTATCATTTTATAAAAAAACAATATATAAGATGAACCAAAACTGTATATATGATTCCACATTCTTGAATTTTTTATGATCCAAGATAGAAATCCATCTTGATAATTACATAAGAAAAACAACAAGAAAGACAGTTGAAAATTGTTAGATTTTAAATTAGCTAGCTAGTATATTGATCTAAGTCTCTAATTTAGAGCATGCACAGCAATAAATATACATATAAAGACACCAAATATATGAAACAGAAGATCATCATAACAAGAGTATATATATATATATATATATATTGCCCTTAAAGAAAAATAATTAAAAACCTCACCTGATGATGGAGGGGAAGAAACCCAGAAGAGGAATGAAGTGGAAGAAGACATGAAGGAGAAGGAAGACCAAAGTAGTCAAGAAGATTGTGGTGATGCTGAAAATGGTTTGATTGATTCAGAAGCTGTAGCTGATGATCATCAGGATGATGGTGATAATGGTGAAAAAGCTGCTGCTGCTGCTGTTGTTGTTGAAGTTGCTTAATGAGTTTCCTTCTAAGTTTCTGCCTGTCTCTAGCCTTATGATTCTGAAACCAATAAAACACATTCTTGCCTTCAATTTTACCATACAAAGAAAGATGGGCAGTGATTCTTTGAATTTGAGAAGCATTAGGAGTTCTGATACCACTCCTATATAACTCTTCCAAGATCATCAATTGCTCTGGTGTTGGACACCATCTTGATGATGCAGGTGACATTTTTTTTGTTGTTGTTTCTTGCTGCTACTGTTTTTTTAATTTGGAGAAGATGAAGAAAGAAAGCAAGCAACAGAGACACACACATATATAAATAGAGAGGTTGAGAATTAATTATTATAAAGAAGCAAAGTGTAGCAGAGTTTAAGTGTCATGCTGCTGCTGGTGTTTCCCTGAGAGAAGCATTCAACAACTGTAGGATTCAATACTTTATTACTACTCCATGCATGCAGAGAGTGAAATTTAACAGAATCTTTATATATAAAAAAAAAAGAATAATGAAACGGAGAGAGATGTGAATGAAGTGAAATTGAGTGGTGTGAGTTGGGTGTGTATATATAATTATAGGAGTGTGTATTGAATAATGATTATGTCATCATCACCTTATTATATATTTTACTTCTTTTTTTTTTTTTTAAGAAGAAAAAAATGTCAACAGAATGTATTGGACATGCACCAAAGTTTAAAAAAATGGATTCAGAAGAAGTAGCAGAAGAGGACTGCAGGTTTTTTGGCTTGCAAAGTTGGAACTATTTATTGATGATTGATGAGTGATGACCACCCTATTATATGTGTATGAATGAATGAGATCAACATGTCCAAAATTATTAAAAACTTAAGG
>CATIWO010191157.1:0-54683 GCA_949673435.1 Macaranga tanarius
TCGTGAGATTTTTTATTGCATTATTATTTTAAGTTGTGGTAATTTACTATATATACAATTGTAATGTTACAAATAATATTGTAATTCATAAATGTTATTTAATAAAATTTATATTTTATAATAATATATATTTTGTTTGAGTAATGAAATTGTGACTTTTAATTATGATGCTAATTAAGAGATTTATTTTTTTATTTACAATTTAATTTTAATTTATAAATATTAAATAAAAGTATATATTGTATTATAATACTAATGAAATGTACCAATAATTTATAATGATATTTCTTAATATTTAAATAAATAAATAATTTACTATTTCACAATAAATAAATAATTTACACTCAAAATTTTAATTATTATGAAATGTTTCAAAATAACGTTTCATAAATTTAGAATTTGTATTTTTAATAAATTTTTTTGTACATTGTAATAAGGTGGTATGATGATATTTAGTAATTACTTTATTATGACATTTATTAAGTATTATTTAAGTGAATTTATTGCAATAATATAGAAAATGTTACAATAAATTATTATAAATATTACAATAAATGAATACCAATAAATTATAAAAATATCGTTTAATATATAACCACACTGGATTAAGTTACATTTAAATAATAATTTTAAAAAATATCGGTATAAATTTATAGCAACATTTTTGTAACTTTGTGCAACATTCGCTGATTGTTACTATATATATTTTTTGTTGTAGTGTAATATCTTGTTTTAACATGATATTGATAAATATTGTAGTGGTGGTGGAATTTCCGTTCTTGATTATTTGAAAGTTGTCTATTTTTTTCACATCTATATCACAAACTTACGGACCCTATTTAATTTACTGGCTAAATAGTTAAATTATTTGGTTATTAATTTTGAATATGGAAATAAGGCTAATTAACTAAAATTTTAAATATTTGATATGAGTAAATAATTATTTAATTAAAAATTAAATAGTTTCACTGGAAAGCGTATGAAGACGACTGCTAGAATATTTATATTTAATAAAGGAAAGAACTCACAAATCATTCAGTTTCTTTAAATTCTTGATAAAATCAAGAGTTGAGCTGACGTTATATAGATCAGTTATGCGCCTGCAAAGTTGCTGAATTTATTAGTATAATTTGCCAAATGGTATTTTATACTCACAATTGTTCAAAAGATACAAATAGAATCACAAAATATACTCACAATTCTTCTAACGAGGTCAAGTTAGCAAAGCTAGATGGTATTGGGCCTTCAAAAGAATTTCCTTGAAATCTCCTACAGAAAGATCCCAACAGCAGTTTTGTTTCTTTAGTTAACTTTTATTTAAATTAATAAAAAATTTTAAATAATCTAAATATTAATATACCCTACAATAGGAAAAATAATTCTTTTTTTTTTTAAATGATAGAACTTAATTTTAGGAACTAATGATAATATAATTAGACTTTTACATTTTAAAATACTCTGGTAAAAAAATTATAGCCAGACCACACTCTCATAAAACATTCCTTTTTTAACTTTAGACATAGTAAAAATTCAAAAAAAAAAAAGTAAATTTACAATTTTCAAATGTCAATATTAAATGATGCATATCGATATGAGGATACTACACAATCATCGAAACCTTTAAATTATGATGGAGGACCTATAATGAGATCACGAGCTAAGAGAATGAAAGAGGTCGTCATAAGACTCGCGCAAGAGAATCTTGAGCTTCAAAGACAAAAGAAGAGTGATTTGGTGGAAACATAGTTAATCAACTTAGTAAGCTGTGTTCAAGACGATACACGTCCGTGTGGTTTTTTACACGGCCGTGTTTTAAGTGTTTGAAATATCCCGAGGTGTACACGGGTCACAACACACCCGTGTTCAAGGTCATGTTCGAAGAGCCCAAATATCCAGTAGGGTACACGGGCCAAAAACACGTCCATGTTTAAAAGTGCATCAAAGTCCAATATGATGCACGGCTAGGAACACGCCCTTGTCTGAAGTTGTGTAGCATTCTATTTCTGAAGCGTCATCAAAACACACCCATGTATGAGCAAGCCCAAACCTGTGCCAAGCCATGTGAGAATTTGCCAGTTTTCCATAGCTCACACATGCTCGTGTTGATTTAAGACACATCTGTGTCTCGATGAATGAATTTGTATATTAAAGTAGAATTTTTCTTTACCCATTTAGAATTTTAGTTTAATTAGGAATTAACTATACATTCTTATAAGGAATTGATTTTTATTTTAAGAGTTAGATTATCTAGGATTACAAGTTTATAAATACTTGTACAAACATTATTATTTTAATAGTTGATTGATATTGATTTCAAAATTCAGAATTGAATTTTATTGAGTTCTTGCGAGAGCTATTTTCGAATTTGCTTCGAGCGTGTTGCGAATTCACCGTTTGATAATTAGAGTTCTTAGCTATTAGATAACTATTGAATTCTAATTCCTTTTGGTTTATGCTAGATAGATATTTATGCAATGGTTCCAATAGATTGTTACAATCCTAGTTGATAGATAACTAGCAGGTTGTATCAAATTTGGTATCAGAGCATAGGCTCTAGTATAAGCTACGTATCCCTAGCGTAGTATTTGTGCATTGATAAAAAAACAAATTTTGAATTGCATCAATTGCAATAAAAGTTAGCATCATCAGGTTCATCTGCATCAAAATTGCATAAAGTGATCCGGCCTCAACAAAAAAAAATCAAGGAAGCCGCATTACAGCATCAAAATTCATGGGTAAGCCTTTTAGCCCGTGAAAACTCATCCAAATTGCATATTTTTGATTTATTTTTCTTTGTATATCTATCTTAACATCATTCTTCATCTTTGAACCCTTCTTCTTAGCCGTTTTTCACTTTTTCAACATCCAAAAATTTGATTTCTTTTCCATAACCACAATTTCATTCATCTTATATCCTTAGCTCCTATAAAAACTAAAAATAAAAAAAATTCATGCATAAACAGTCCCAAAATTCTATTATACCTGAAATTACCAAAAACAACCCCCAAAATTATAAAATTTGTGATTTAAAATTATAAGGTATTTGAAGACTTTCAGAGTTGTTCCTTTTAGCTTTCTTTTACTAATTAGATTTAGTTGTCAAAGTCTAATTTGTAATTCTCTCAGAAGTAGTAGAGGTTTAGCTCAATTAAGAACTCAAAGGGAATTCTTATGTGTGCTTAATTTGTAAATACATTAGAGGGTCTCTAATTTAATTAAGAGAAACACGTGAGGGAGAGTTAAAATGAGAATTTTCTTTTATTTAAATTTTCTTTCAAATACTATGGATACAAATGAGAAGCTTACATTGGATGCAATACAAGTAATGCTACAAAAGATGTTGGCTTAACAAGAGGATATGAATAGTAAAAGTCAAAATGTTCATGAGCGATTGGAGAGGTTGGAGCTAGGTACCCCTATTCGAGCAAGGGACACCAAATGAATCCTCTTTGATAATTTGGAAGAGGAGGCAGCTGAAGAGGGATCTACACGTGCCACCAAAGGCAAAACCAAAGATAAAAATTTAGGATCCATTAAAATGAAGTTTCTAGCTTTTTAAGAGAAGAGCGATCCAGAGGCATACTTGGAATGGGAAAAGAAATTTAAATGTGTGTTAGAATGCTATAATTACACTGAAGAGAAAAAGGTAAAGTTGGCAGCTATCGAGTTCATTGACTATGCCAGCATGTGGTGGGATCAATTTACCTCCATTAGGTGTAGAAGTGGAGAAGGTCCAGTTTTCTCATAGTTTGAGATGGAAACCATAATGAGGAAGAGATTTGTACCTTAACACTACTATAGAGAGGTATATAATATGCTATAAAAGGCTGAACTAAAGCTCTAAAAGTGTTGAAGAGTATTATTAAGAGATGGAGATGGCCATGATTCGAGCAAAGATTGAGGAGGATAGAGAGGCTACTATGACATGTTTTCTATCAGGTTTGAATCATAATCTTGTTAAATTGTATCATTATGTAGATTTAGAGGACATAGTATACATGGCAATCAAGGTAGAAAAGCAATTAAAGGTGAAAACCAAGACAAATTCGATTCTTACATCCACATGGAAATCAAATTAGAAGAATAATACACAATCTAAGGATGAAAAGTTCAAAGGTAAGTCAAGTAATATTTAGTGCTTTAGATGTATGAGATATAGACATAGGGCTGTACAATGTCCAAATGCCAAGATCATGAACTTATGCAATGGGGAGGTGGTGAGTGAGGATGAGGATGATGATGATCACTTGAGTGACATGCCACCATTGGAGGTCACATCTGATGTGGAGGAAGAATCAGCCCCTCTAGGGCCAATTTACACATTGGTTACTAGGCATGCCTTACAAGCTAAGGAGGAAGAGGTATAATGTGAAAATATTTTTTATACTAGATGCATGATAGATGATAAATTATGTAGTATGATCATAGATGGTACGAGTTATACTAATATTGTTAATGCTACTTTAATTGATAAGTTAGGACTTAAAACTACTAAACATTCTAGACCTTATAGATTACAATGGTTGAATGATAATGGCAATATTAAGGTCACTAGGTAAGCATTAATTGCATTTTCTGTTAGGCATTATCATGATAAGGTATTATGTGATGTAGTTCCTGTGCAAGCTAGTCACATATTGTTAGGACGTTCGTAGCAATATGATAGGTGAATCATACATGATGATTTTACTAACAAATATTCATTTAAGATGAATGGCAGAACTATCAATTTACTACCTATATCTCCTAAAAAAGTGTTTGAAGATCAAAAAATTCTAATTGAATGTGAGAGTGTATATGAAAAAGAAAAGGTACACTAGTAAAAGGAGGGTTGTGAGAAAAACTAAGAGAGGCATGAGGAAAGAAAGGAAAAAGGTAAGAAAATAGAGGGGATGAGTAGAGAGAGTAAAAATATTGAGAGTGCGCATGTAAAAAGAGAGAATAGTGTGAAAAGAGTGGTAATAAAAGAGGTAAAAGGTAATCTCTTTGCAAGAGAATGTGAGATTAGAAAAGCTTATTTAAATAAGCAACCAATGATACTATTGGTATTCAAGGGTGCATATTTATCTTTTGACTCTAACCTAATTCTCTCTTCTCTTCCTAGTTTTTTTCAAGTTTTATTGTAGGAATTTGAGGATTTATTTTCAGAGTCTATGCCTGATGGTTTGCCACTATTAAGAGGGATGGAACATCAAATTGATTTATTCCTGGAGCTCAAATTATAAATAGATTAGCCTATAGAAGCAACCCTGAAGAGACCAAAGAATTATAACGATAAGTGGATGAGTTATTGTCTAAAGGGTTAATTGGAAAAAGTATAAGCCCATGTGTTATACTTGTGCTATTAGTGCCTAAAAAGGATGGAACATGGCGTATGTGTGTTGACTGTCGTGCCGTCAACAAAATTACTATAAAGTATCGCCATCCTATACCTCATTTAGATGACATGTTAGATGAGTTATATGGTACATGTATATTTTCTAAAATTTATTTAATAGCTAGGTATCATCAAATTAGAATAAAAATAGGTGATGAATAGAAAACTACCTTTAAAATAAAATATGGGTTATATGAGTGGTTAGTCATGCCATTTGGCTTAACTAATGCTCCTAGTACATTCATGTGTTTAATGAACCATGTTTTGTGAGATTTTATAGGTATGTTTGTTGTTGTCTATTTTAATAATATACTTGTGTATAGTAAATCACTAGAGGACCACGTTATGCATGTTAGATCTATTTTTAGTATTTTGCATGCACAAAAGTTGTATGCTAAACTTGTTAAATGTACATTATGTGTGCCTAAAGTTATATTTTTAGGATATGTTGTTAGTGAGTATGGAGTAGAGGTTGATCATGAGAAGGTTAAGGCTATTGAAACTGGACTTATACCTAGGAATGTTAGGGATGTTCATAGTTTCCATGGCTTAGCTAGTTTTTATAGGTGCCTTGTTTATGATTTTTCTAGTATAGATGCCCCTTTGGTAAAAGAAGTAAAAAATAATATTGAATTTAGGTGGGGTAAAGAATGAGATGATGCTTTTAACATGCTGAAATCTAAATTAATTTCTGCACCTATTCTTATTTTGTCTAACTTTGATAAAACATTTGAGATTGAATGTTGTGCTTTTAGAGTGGGAATTGGAGTTGTCCTTATGTAAAAGGGTAAGCTAATTGTATATTTTAGTGAAAAACTAAGTGGCGCAGCACTTAACTACTTGACATATGAGAAAGAGATGTATGTCTTCGTAAGGGCATTGGAGACATGACAACATTGCCTATTGCCTAAGGGGTTTGTTATCCACATCGACCATAAGAGTTTGAAGCATTTGAAATGTCAGAATAAACTCAACAAATGACATGCTAAGTGGAGTGAGTTTCTTAAGTCCTTTCCATATGTTATCAAATATAAACAAGGTAAGGAAAACATTATGGCTGATGCATTATTAAAAAGGTACATTTTACTTACTACTTTAGATGCTAAATTATTTTATTTTGAGCATATTAAGGAATTATATGCATATGATCATGATTTTAGCAATGTGTATAATGCATATGAGATAACTACCTTTGACAAATTTTATAAGCATGATGGGTAGTTGTTTCATTTAAAGCAACTTGATGTGCCTAAATGTTCATTATGTTTATTTTTTATTAAGCAGGCACATGAGGGAGGTTTAATGAGACACTTTGGCATAGCTAAGACATTAGATGTTTTATATGAGCACTTCTTTTGGCCTAATATGAAATTTGATGTGACTAAATATTATGCTAATTGTATTATATGTTTGCAAGCTAAGTCTAAGGTGCATCCGAATGGGTTGTATACACCATTGCCTATTCCACAATCACCTTGGGTAGATATATCTATGGATTTTATACTTTGACTACCTAGGACTAGGTGTGGTAATGATAGCGTATATATGGTTGTTGATAGATTTTCTAAGATGACACATTTTATTCCATGTCATAAAACTGATGATGCATCGCATATTGCTAATTTGTTCTTTAAAAATATAGTATGTTTGATTGGTATATCTAAAATTATTGTGAGTGATAGGGATATTAAGTTTTTATCCTATTTTTGGAAGACCTTGTGGGTGAAATTAGGAATTAAGTTGTTGTTTAGTATTGCTTATCATTCACAAACTGATGGTTAAATTAAAGTTATGAATAGAACTTTAGGATAACTAATGCGTGTTATTACTAAGAAGAATGTGAAGTCATGGGATGAGATTTTGCCTTATGAAGAGTTTGCATATAATAGGGATATGCATTCATCTATACATTATTTACCTTTTGAAATTGTGCATGGTTTTAATCCTTTAACACCATTGGATCTATCACCTTTGCCTGTAAGTGAGCAACTTAATTTAGATAGTGATCGAAAGGTAGATTTTGTACGCAATTTACATGAAAAGGTAAGGTAAAATATTGAAAGGTGAAACTAATAAGTGGCGGATCAGAGGAATAAAGGTCGTAAGCAATTGGTTTTTGATCTTGGAGATTGGGTATGGTTGCATTTGCACAAGGAGAGATTTCGTATTCAAAGGAGATCTAAGTTACATCCTAGAGGAGATGGATAATTTCAAGTTGATAGTCAATGACAATGCCTATAAATTAGATCTCCCTATTGAGTATAATATTTCTGTAACCTTTAATGTATCTGACCTTCTTCCTTTTAATTATGAAGGTGGATATTCAAGGGTGAATGCTTTAAAAGAAGGTTGGAGTGATGCATATGGACATGAGGATACTACACTAAGATCAAGTCCTTTAAGTTATGACGAAGGGCCTATAACGAGATCATGAGCTAAGAGGACGAAAGAGGCCATCATAGAACTCATGCAAGAGAATCTTGAGCTTTAGAGACAAAAGAAGAGTGATTTGGTGGAAACTAAGTTAATCAACTTAGTAAACTGTGTTCAAGAAGATACACAACCGTGTATTTTTTACACGGCCGTGTTTTAAGTGCTTGAAATGTATCGAGTTATACATGGATCACTACACGCCCATGTTCAAGGTCGTGTTTGAAGAGCCTAAATATCCAGTAGGGTACACGGGCCACAAACACGTTCGTGTTTAAAAGTGCATGAAAGTCCAGTATGATACACGGTTAGAAATATCCTGGGTGTCTGAAGCTGTGTAGCATTCTATTTTCGAAGTCAGCGAAACACACCCGTGTATGAGCAAGCCCAAACTGTGTGCCAAGCCATGTGAGAATCTGTTAGTGTTCCGTAGCTCGCACACGCCCGTGTTGATTTAAGACACGCCCATGTCTCGATGAATGAATTTGTATATTAAAGTAGAAGTTTTCTTTACTATTTAGGGTTATAAATCTATAAATACTTGTACAAACATTATTATTTTAATAGTTGATTGATATTGATTTCAAAATTCAAAATTGAATTCTCTTGAGTTCTTGCGAGAGTTATCTTCGAATTTGCTTCGAGCGTGTTGCAAATTCACCCTTTGATAATTAAAGTTCTTAGCTGTTAAATAGCTATTGAGTTCTAATTTCTTTTGGTTTATACTAGCTAGATCTTTGAGTAACGGATCCAATAGATTGTTACAAATCCTAGTTGATAGATAACTAGCGGGTTGTATAATTGAATGAGCAAACTAATGTTATAGTTGAAGATAAATATAAAAATTATTAAGTGATAATTTTTGGATTATGATGATAAAACTATTTAAACTGTGTTCAAATTTGTGAAGTTAAAAGTTCAAATATAATGATAATAATTGTAATAAATAATGAAATTAAATTCTTTTTTTGTAACTTACAGTCTCTGAAGGTTTGTCCAATTTCCAATAAAGTCAGGTATCTTGCCTGAGAAAGGACTATCTGATGCCTTGCTGCAAGTGCATGAATCAATTTATTAGTTTTACCAATAAAGGGAAAATTAAAAAAAGAACTAATATAACAGTGTATATGACCATCTGATGCATAATAGGTTTTCCTCACAGGATTCTCATTTTCCGAAGTTGGGCAAATGTTTCCGGAATTTCACCGCCCAATCCACTACTGTCAATGTACCTGCAAAATCATCATATTTTGTTCAGCTCATGTGTGTGTATATGTATATCACAAAAGTGCAAAACTACCAACAAACAAAATTATGAATATTACTATAATCTATATATAATGTATTTAGCATTAAATAAGTTTCTATAGGTTTTGTCAAATTAATTTTTGTATATCTGGTATAAATAAAGATACATTTGAAAATTTTTACTCAATTACATCCGTTAAATCAATTATAACTAACTTAAATTTTATCAAGTATGATAAATTTTTTTCTAAAGGTCCCACAACTTTAAAAACTTTCTGCAATTTTTTTATCAAGTATGATAAATTTTCTCAAAAGGAATCCCACAATTTTAAAAACTTTCTGCAATTTTAAAAATTCCTTTTTATTATGGTAAAAATATATTTTGTGTACTTATTTCATTTCTATTCTTTTATCTCTGTCCATTTTCTATATCTTAAATCAAAATACATAAAGGGCATTTTTAGAAAATTAAACATTTAATTAGATTACAAATTTATTTCTAACATAATATTTATTTTATTTGAAATAAACACACTAAGTACATAAAAATTTATTTACAAATAAAATTTATTTAAAATTCATTTATGATTAAAAAATGGACGAAGAATTTGAACTAAATGCATAGTTATTATAGTTTACAAAGTTTTGTTGGTTATAAAAAAAAATATAATTAATGTATGTGTTGTAACCATATTATATAATTTTTAGAAAACACATTACCTATAACGGTTAATTATTAATATATATATTCACAAGCTATACAATTTATGAACTTTACCATTAACAAATCAAATTAATAAGAACAAACTTATCATTATTTTAATCTATAAATATTGTGATAAATAATTATATGTTCAGTGTATAGTCAGATTGTGAAAAAGGTTGATCATAAATGACTTACATTTCTTCAAGATTCACTAGATTGCCCATTTCCCGAGGGAGCGTCCCACTAAAGTTGTTTACTCCAATAGACCTGTATAATACAAAGTTACAGGTTTCGCTAGATTAAGAATTTAACATTAAAAATTAATACACAAAAACTAACTAAATAATATTAATATAACAATCATTATCTTCAGAATTTGATTTCATCATTATGTACCTATTAATCACAATCCAAATCTTAGAATATTTAGGCTCCGTTTGTTTACGGAAAATATTATATCTCTTGAAAAATATTTTCCAAAAAAATATTTTCCAGAAAAATATAATATTTTTTTATATTTGGCTACAACACTCGAAAAATAGTTAAAAAGTATTTTTAGTATTTAGTTTATAATAGATTTTTTCCTAAATTATACAATATTATATATAAATTGTAACATTATTTTTTATTTTTTTCTCTCTTTATATTTGATAAGCATTCAAGTCTTGGAAAATAACTTCCCATTTTCAAAATGGGACGTTGTTTTCCCATATTTTTAAGTTTTTTTCCTTTGACTAATAACTTATTTTCCTTTGACTTATTTTATTTTGGTAACCAAACATTAGAAAATAAGGAAAAATATTTCCAGAAAAAATATTTCCGGGAAAAATATTTTCCGTAAACAAACGGAGCCTTAATATAGAAATATCAAATATGATAGTTTTATATTTTAATTAGAAATTACTTCTAGTTTTATATTTTAAATAGACATTACTCAATGAATTGTTGAGATATTAGATGTGAATAATTTTTTTAAAAATAAAACAGCTAGCATAAGATTAAATAGAATAAGAAGACACAAGGTGCAAGGCATCCTCTTGCACATAGAATTTAACATGGCTAGAAACATCTTTAACCATAATGACATCAAAATTAGAAAATTACATTCTCGCCCAGCAAGCAAAATGATGAGCGACATTATTACATGAATGAGGAACATAATGAAAAGAAACCTTTGAAAAACTAGAACAACTATGATTAATATTTTGCCGGACATATGAAAGTGGGGAGAGACAAGACTATTTGTTTTGGAGCTAAGAAATAAGGACCAGTTAGTCACTTTCTATCTCCACTTGACAGTCACTAAGTTGTTTAGCTACTTCTAAACTGAAAAGGATGGCTTTAGCTTCAGCCAATTCAACAGACCAGAAACCACAAAGTTCTTAATCTGCAGAAACAAGAACAACACCATTGTGATCTCGAGTAATGCACCCTAAACCCGTACCTCTACTATGGTCACATACAGATGTATTTACATTCACTTTAACTCAACCAGAGGCTGGGCCAGCTAAGACGAAGAACTACTCCTTTTCTGACGCGGCATGTAGCGCGAATAACTAAAATATGTTTGATTATTTAAAAAATAAACAAGTCGTTAATTCAAAAACTTAATTTTCAATCAAGAAAAAATAAGCAAAAGCTTAATTGAAAATTGATTAAAAGAGATAAAAGTCATGAAACAAACTCTAAAAATATCTATTTATACTCTAGGTTTAATTTAGGTGTAATAGGAATAAAAAAAAAATCCAAAACAACCAAAATAAAGAAATTCATATGATAAAAAAAATATTATTCTCGATGCACGGTTGTGTCGAAAAGACGTACAACTATGTGCATATGATGCTCAAAAATATCACTCCCAGGTACGGTTGTGTGGCATAAGACGCACAACTATGTATGCCTTCAAATTTATAATTTTTGCCTCAGGCAAAAAATCAAATATAGCCATGCAAAATCTACATACAGCCATGCCAACTCTGAACACATCCACGCACATAGTGGCATGGGGCATTTTGAGCAAAAGTGGTTAAAGACTTGGATAGCAGGAATGTATGTTGCAAGTACTACTGCAATTGCAGGTTTGCTGAAGCGTGAAGTACTATTACAATTACAGGTTACCTATCTACATCAATGTATATTTCATGATTTTTATTTTACTTTAGTTACTTGTCTTATAAGTTTATTTAATTAGGATAATTATATATTTAAGTAAGGATAATATTGTATTTATCTAGGATTTTATTTTATTTTTAGTTTCCTACTTTAATTAGGATTTTAGCTAGGGTTTGAAGGTTGTCCCATAATTATGTAATGCTAGGATTTTTGTAAGGGGACTTTTTATGAATTTTTATCAATTGAATTAAAGCTTTTGCTTTATTTTGGTCTCTAGATTGCAGCTTGTTCTTTAAGTATTTGGATGTTTACTTTCATAATCAAATTTGTTTTGATTATTTCGCGCTACACGCTACCTCAGGTGGTATTAGAGTAGATTTCTCCCAATCGATGGCTTACACTAGTGGTGGTGATTGTGGCAACTAATCGCATGAGAGTGATCAGGAATTGCAAGCTATTTGAAGAGTGATTAAAGAACAGCGACAATCGACCCAAAATATAGGATGGCAATTGATAACAATTCAAAATCAGTTGCAATTGGTAATTATAACACAACAATTGAAGATGATTCAAAATCATTTTCAAGCTTTGTTGAGGGTTAAAGAGTGTATGAGTGATGGTGTTGAATAAGGTCGAGGAGTTAGCCCCATTATACCCATTATTGATCCCACTCCCGAGAATCCAAACCAAAAGAGGTCAGCAATGGATTATGAAAAAGATACAGATGAAGACACCGATCTATGGTTGCTTTCAATTCAACTTGGATAAGAAGAGGAAAGAGAGATTACCAACTATGTCAGGTGGTATCAACCTCAAGAGGAAGAAGAGAAAAAAATACATTTGATGATTCAGGAAATTAAGGAAGAGGTTCGTCTTGAAATTAAGGAAGCCATTGATGTGGAGATCAAAGAAGAGATTGAAGATAGGGTTGTCAAGGAGATTAATGGCAAGGTTGAAGATTTTAAAGGTGAGTACGTTGATTTCCTTGGAGTCGTAAAATTTGATTGTATTGTAATTAATCCTCTTTTGGAATTTATGGACTCTATAAAGTTTCAAGTTGAAAGAACTATTTTAAGTTCTTTTGTGAAGGCATTAATGTATTTGAAGCATTTGTTTTTGTGGCATGGAAGAATTTAATTTTCAATCATAAACAAAGGACGAGTTTTCTACAAGTGGAGGTGACTGAAGTGGGATATTTTGAGTGACAGTGGCTGAAGACTTGTATAGCAGGAATGAATGTCGCAAGCACTACTGCAATTGCAAAAACTTTACAATTGTAGGTTTCCCAAAGTGTGAAGTACTATTGCAATTGCAGGTTGCCTATCTACATCAATGTATATTTGATGATTTTTATTTTATTTTGGTTATTTATTTTATATGTTTATTTAATTATTTAATTAGGATAATTATTTAAGTATGGATAATATTATATTTATCTAATATTATATTTTTATTTTTATTTTTATTTTCCTATCTTATTAGGATTTTCGCTAAAGTTTGGAGGTTGTCCTATAAATATGTAATGTTAGAATTTTTATAGGGGAAATTTTTATTAATTTTCATTAATTGAATTAAAACCTTTTGCTTTGTTTTGGTCTTTAGATTTAGTCTTGTTGTTTAAGTCTTTGGATTAAGACTTGTTTACTTTTATAATCAAATGCATTTTGATTATTTCACGCTACATACTACGTCACACAGCCATGCCAAATCTGTACACAACCATGCAAGCTTCCCTTTCTCACTAATGCCCTGGTTCAGTTACCTCCACTTACAAAGAACTCATTCTCGAGTTATTATCTGGATATGCAAAGCTCATATCAAACTAGAACAAAAAAGATCAAGTACATTTAAAGTGTTCAAAATCCCCATCCAGATAGGCAAATCCACTATATAAGCATTATTGTTGATCTTTTTGATAATCTTATATAGTTCAAACTTCTTTTGTTGAAGCTTACTATGCCCACCTTGCATCCTTGCTTTTCTTATGAACTCTATCACCTCATCTTCAATAACAAACATCTTGAACCGCCTATATTTGTCTGCTACTATCTTGTACTTTGCATTGGCTTTCCCTAATTTATTCTTGACATCTACTTGCACTTCTTGAACTTGCTTTGCTAGATCACTAGCTGTGATACTAAGACCTAGAACCTTTGGAAGCTTTACTAAATCTAAAGCATAGTTAGCACACTTCATGTATATAATAAAAAATGGAGATATGCCTGTAGTATTATGAATAACATTATTGTAGGCAAACTCTAATTATGGTTTGGTAAATTCACATGGCTTTGGTATATTACTTCTAAGATGTTCAGCTAACCCACCTCTATGCAAATTTTGCACCTCCACTAGAATTTAACCTCCCACAAAATCTCTACTATCATCCTCTCCATTCCCTATCAATAAATGCACTTTGCGAGTCCTCTTACACTTTTTAACAAATATGGATGGCTTATGCTTACTAATTATAAAGTTCCTCCCCTCCACTTTTGAATCTTTAGGTTAGTTCTTCTTAGAAAATAAAATTAATGTATACCTCACACCATCCTTCTCTAGTTGGTACGTATTACTCCTAACCGAGTGTTTGACACCAACATCATATTGCCAAGGATGCCCAAGTAAAATATGATAAACATCCATATCCACTACGTCATAATAACCCTTATCACTGTACTTGCTAGTGAGGCATGGAACCTTACAATGTTTAGTCATCCAAAAACCAACATCCTTATTAATCCATCCAATAGTGTATGAGTTAATATGTGTTTTTGTTGCCAACTTTAGCTTCTCTACAACGTCTCTATCTATAATATTCTTTTGACTCCCACTATCAATCATAAGATCACATAAACTCTCTTACACTATACATCTAACGTGGAAGAGCTTATGGCTTTGAGTATCATCTTCATTCTTTTGAGACAACATGAGTTTTCTTACCATACACGTATACTCGACCTACTCATTATCTTCACAATCAATGTTGGGTCAACACACCTTTTCTTCAACTACCTTATCATCCTTTTCTACCACATTCATACTTTCTTTTTAAGGGACTCAATAGAACGATGTCCAACCTCACTAAACCTATAACATTTGTAACTAAAAGGCTTGGCATAATGATTGTTATTCTTAATAGGGGCTGAAGTGTTATCCTTCTCTACTACTACATCTTTTCCTTTATTTACACCAATATTGGTAGGCTCCACATCACTATTTTGAGGCACATTTACTTTGTCATTTGTAGCTTTACTATCTATTCCATCATATTTCCTATGGTTAGTGCTACAGGTTTGCTCTTGGAGGAATAACTCGACTTTCATGGGCAAATTCCTAGCCTCTTGCACACTAAACACCATTTGCACCCCAATCTTATATCTAATAGATGGCTTTAATTCACTCAAATACCTTGCCACCTATTGGTTTTCACTTTCTGATAATTAGTTCCTCTCAGCCAATCTCATAAATTCAATGGTATACTCATTCACACTCCTAGTTCCCTATGAACATCTCTTATAATCCTGAAAAAAGACATTGCTCATAGTTTGGAGGCAAAAATTTACCCTAAAACACTTACCTCATCTTACGCTAAATTTGCACCAGACCATGCCTTTCTCTTGCCCTAGTCTCTCTCAATCTCTACTACTAAACTGACACTCCCCCTTCAATATATAGGTAACAATTTCACCTTTCTATCCACCGATAACTTAGTATAATCAAAGAATTTATCTATTTCAGTTAACCAATCTAAAAAACCCTTCTATATCAAGATCACCACGAAAGTTAAGGATATTTACCTTTACTTTGTACTCATCATTGCCTCTACAATTTTGTTGCCATTGTCTTCCACCACTAAACCTTCTATAAGCATTCACCATCTCACCTAAGTTAACTTCATTTTCTGAAGTATCATCATGACTCACGACTAGCTTTTTTTATTTTGATTATTGTGAATGGGATTAATAGTGGGTCTGATAAGGTTAACTCCTCTATCTTGTGTGCCATCATCATTCTTACACCCTTTTTCTTAAACCCTTAATACCATTTATATTTGAGCTTGGATTGCTTTCAATTATCGCACATTGCCTTGTCATTGTTCTTTAATTGCTCTCCTAATAGCCTATAATCCTTAATCACCATCTTAGGATTGGTTACCACTACTACTATCATTATGAGCCATTGATTGGGAGAAACCATCTGACGTTAGTTGGCTCTTATGCCACCTAATGCAACATGTAGTGTGAACAACCAAAACACATTTGATTATTTAAAAAATGAACAAGCATTAATCTTAACTCTTAATCTGGAGAAAATAAACAAAAGCTTAATTAAAATTTGATTGAAAGAGGTAAAAACATGAAACAAACCCTAAAAACATATATTTATAGCTTAAATTTAATTTGGATATAATAGAACTAAAAATAACATCCAAAATAATTAAAATAAATAAATTTACGTAATAAAAAAACATTATTTGTGACGCACAACTGTGTCGAAAATATGCACAATTGTTTGCATCTGATGCTCAAAAATATCACTCTCAGGCACAGTCGTGTGGCATAAGGCACACAGTTATATATGCCTTCAAATTTTCAGTTTTTGCCTCATGCAAGAATTAGGCACAACCATGAAAAATTTTCACAAAGCCATTCAAACTCTATACAGCCACGCACACAGCTATGCTAAATCTGCATACGTCCATAGGTGTCCATCCACTTAGCTTTAATACCACCTGACGCAACTTGTAACACGAATAACCAAAACACATTTGATTATTTAAAAAATAAACTGGTTTTAATCTGAAGACTTAACTCTTAATCCAAAGAAAATAAGCATAAGGTTAATTAAAATTTGATTAAAAGAGATAAAAATCATGAAACAAATCCTAAAAAAATCTATTTATACCTTAGGCTTAATTTGGGTATAGTAAGATTTAAAATAACATAAAAAACAACTAAAATGAAAGAAATTCATATGGTTAAAAAAACATTGTTAGCGATTCATGACTGTGTCAAAAAGACACAAAGTCGTGTGCATCTGATGCTCAAAAATATCACTCAAGCATACTATATGGATTAAGGTTCACAACTATGTCTGCCCTTCAAATTTGTAGTTTTTTCCTCATACAAGAATCAGGTATAGCCACACATGCAACCATGCCAAATTTGCATATAGCCACACATTGTTTTCCTTGCTCACTAATGCCTCGCGTTATTTTCCCTACTCTCTGATTCAAGAACTCTAGAAATGCAGTGGATACTAAATACCATCTTCAACAAGTCATTTCCTATCCAACAATTTACTTTCATGAAGATGATGATTCCTTACAAACCATAATCTTTAATGAATGATAATGACTTATGTGAATTGAGATTGATCAAGCTTTGATAATAAAACCAAAACCAATCCTCAAATGATAAATCAATATATGGATTAGTAAGGAACCAAAATCTGAAATCTGATCCAAACCAAACTTAATGGGCATAAGGATATGATAGAAAAGCATGATGAATTGACTCAAAGCCTTCATAATGAACACAACTTGATATTGTTATAATACCATGCCTCATTAACAACTCATGGGCAGGCATAACATATTTAAAACCTTCCAAATAAAATGTTGAACCTTGGGGGAAACATTTAAAGCCTAAACTTTCTTCCACCATGGTGAAATCAAACATGTTCCACTCGAAGACTCGGTATGAGGAAATAATAACTGCAAAGTAATTCCATTAGCTGACTTTATAAAAAAAAAGCCATATTTCTCTAAGTGCTAGAAACAAGTATCAATATTAAAAGCTTGATTCAGTGGGACATTAAAAATTCCATAAGCTTCCTAAAGATGCAACAAATAGTGGACCAAATTCCTATTCCAACAATGTTGCTTAGTGTCCAAGGGTAAGACACTATAGTGTCAATTGACCAAGACATCGGAGGGATTAGTGATAAAATCTAGGTTGATGTGCTACCAATCACCCAATTATCCACCCATACTAAATCCATCACTGACTCGCTATAATAAACCATCATGAATTATTTTTAAAAAAAGAACAAAAGCTTTTCCATATATAACTCGAGTTTACTTTCACTTCAGCTTGGTACATAGCATAAAAGGGATAGTATCAAGCCTTTAAAAATCAATCGCACAAGGACGAGGGATTTTGTAATAATCTCTATACATGTTTTACAAGTACGGTAAGATTAAAAGCCTAAAAACTTTTAAAAGTTAGACCGCCATCAAAATTTGATAAACCAGTCTTTTGCCAAGAAAGCCAATGAATTTTATTATCATTTTGAATATTGTCCCACCAAAACCTCATCATTATTGATTGAAAAGTTTTACAAATTATTTGGGTAGTTGAAATCATCAAATAGCATACATATGGATGCTTTGAATCACCTTTTTTATAAAAGCCTTTTTACCGGCTTAGGATAGAAATTTCTCCTTCTAACCTTTTAGCTTATGGAAAATCTGCTCTTTAATAGAATTAAAATTTAACCTCTTAGAGCTTCCAATTACTGTAGGGAGATTAAATATTTCTTATGATGGTAGACCTCCTGAATATCCAAAACTAAAGATAAATCATTCCTCATAAAAACCCAACACGTGTTTACTAAAGGATACTTCTTACTTATCCAAATTAAGAGATTCCCTAGAAGCTACCTTAAAACCCTATATAATTCTCTTAAAAGCCATAGATTCCTCTACTAAAACTCTAGAAAATAAGATGTTGTCATCCAAAAAAATAAATGTTATACCCCTTCTATAAATCTTTATGCCATGAATGTTTTTTCTTCTACATTTAACTTTTGAACATGGATGAAAACACTTTTGTACATAGTAAAAATGAATAGGGGATTTTAGGTCTCTGTGGTTTTAAATAACCTTTAGGTTGTTTATTAATAAAGAAAGAGTATAACACAGAAGAAAAACACGTAATAATAAGATGAATAAAAGAATTAGGAAACTACATATTTTTAACACCTCAATAAAAAACTCCCATCCAACTTTGTCATATGCCTTGCTCATATCTAGCTTTATATCAAGATGACTACTATAAGAATTATGCATTTGGTTCATAAAATGAAAATTTTTAAAAGCTATTAAAGTATTATCCTATATATTACACCCTGAACAAAGGCACTCCAACATTCATATATCAACCTAAGAAAAATACGTTATAATCGGTTGGCCAATATTTTACTTATAATTTTATAAATAACAATGCATTAAAAAATCACCCGAAAATCTTCCATTGAGACCGGTCACTTGATTTTTGGAATTAAAGACATATAAATATGATTCAAAGCAGTATGCATCAAATTGTATTCAAGAAATATAAAACAGTGTCAGTAACATCCTTATCCATAATATACTAAAATTTAAGGAAGAAGAGGGCAGGCATACCATCAGGGCCAGAGGCTTTTCAGTGGGTGCATTTACTTCAAAGTAGTAAGAACCTTGGACTCTTTATAAGGAGCAATTAAACATTCTATATCTTCAAGTCTCAAATAAGAATTAAGACACTTGATAGGGAATTGCATATCCAAGAGGGCATTTGACTTCAATAAATTAGTAAAGCAATCTAGCACTACCTGCTCAATATCCTCATCGACTATGTAATAAGTGCCTGAGTCATCATAATGACTATTGAATTGATTACCCCATTTTCTCATTAATACTTTAGAGTGAAAAAAGATAGTATTATAATCTCTTTATAACATCCGTATAGCTTGTGATAATTGTTTCCACATAATTTCCTACATAGCAAGCAAACCATTCAACTAATTTTTCATTCTATGTTGAAACCCATGATAAACTTAAAAAGAATCCAGTTTTGGGGATTCGCTAAGTTTCTTTTAAATTATTAGTTCATGATTTTACTAAAATGTTGCCTGCTCCAGTTTTGAAGTGATGACATACAAGTTGCGAGTTTACTTTGAAGCCATTGTAAAGAGCCATGAATATTAGATTAATCCCAACATGCTTTCATCTTGCATTCACATTCATCACTATACAACTATAAGGCTAAAAATAAGAAACTAACTTCTTAGACTATCACTAATTTGAAGAACCAGTCAAAATAAGCTACACTAGAACATGATCAAGAATAAATAAAATAAGATGATAAACCTTAGCCAATGGAAATTTGTCAAACTAAGTTAAATTGGCATAGACTTGGATATTGCAATCCTAATCTCCCATTAGACCAAGTAAAAAAAAATCCATTAAAGCTCAAATCCTCTAATTTACAATTATAAAGGGAGCCATAAAACAACACCATAGCATGAAAATTAAAGCTAGATCCACCATGTTTTTTTTTTTTGACGTGGAAACTACATAATTAAAATCGCTAAAACATGCCTATGAAATAGATAATTATTGGTAAAGCTGTGCGTATAGAAGATATATAAAACCCATAAAATCTAGTACCCCTCCAATTCACAGATCCCTGCTCATTAATCAAAAAATCAATGCGATTGTGTAAAAAAGATTGCACATATAGATCCTAATCTTTATTCTAAAGTAGAATTAACCCTCCCCTCTTTACATAAGAACTAACTATAAAGCAATTATAATCCACCAGAAGAGACTGAATCACATCCTGTAAAGAAGAATTAAAATGTGTTTCTAGTAAAAATAAGATTGACGAGCTATAATGATGGCCTCTTAACTACATGGTTATTAGAAACCATTGCTGAAGATGTTCTGCTCGACTTGGATGATACAACCTCAGCTTACTGTGTATGGAAATCTATTGAAGATAAGTTATTACTAAGCTCCAAGGAAAAGGAAATCCTCCTTACCGATACCCTCATGTCTCTTACAAAAGGGAACATGACACTTAATGAATATCTTCGAAAATTCAAAGGCCTTTGTGACAATCTTGCACCTATTCAAAAACCACTTGATGAAACCAATAAAGTGTTACAACTTACTTGAGGTCTTGGCCCGAGATATAAAGACTTTTGAATTGTGATGTTGTCCAAACCTCCTTATCCCACTTACAATCAATTTATTCTGTCACTTAAGGCACATAAGTAATCTTTATAAATGGAAGCCAGAATTAATGGTAATCAAACTAATTATGAGCAAGCTTTCTATAGTAGGCGAGGAAGGGGCCGTGGCCATGGAGGATGATTCAACTCTAGTGGTCATGGCTTTGGTCCTACCGCTAATCATAATCAACATGTCTCCAAAGGTAAAACTGAAGGAAATCAATCAAACAATTCTCAAAAGAGGGATGACACCATAGTTTATCAAATCTATGGCAAAAGCAATCATACAACAATTAAGTATTGGAGCAGATTTGATCACTCTGTTCAACCCGAAGAAGAGCTACCACAAGCTTTAGCTACTCTTAACATAAACGAGGAACTTGATCTAACTCTCTATGCTGATTCGGGTGCAACAACACATATTATGAATCATACCGGTAATATTTCTAGACTCACTCCTTATCATAGTAAAGACTCATTATATGTTGGTGATGGTAATAGTCTCGATATTACTCATGTTGGTGAAGGTCTTATAAACACAAAAAAGGGGAACCTTAAATTAAATAATGTCTTGATAGGACCTAAAATTAAGAAAAATCTTATATCTGTTAGTCAATTGACATAAGATAATGCTTGCAATATTTTATTTATAGCTAATGATTTTGTTGTGGAGGATTTATAGGGAAAAGTAATAGCTAAAGGTGTCAAGAAGGGTGGCCTCTATGCTTAAGAAAAATTACAAAATTTTTCTCTTTCTTCTATTTCTAATACTGCCTCTACAACTATTTGGCATCAACGTTTGAGTCATGCTAATCCCAAAGTTCTAAATTTCTTGAAAAATAAAGAATTCATTAGTATTTCAAATTGGAAAAAATAAGGAACCATTTGTCCTTTTTGTCAAATGGGAAAAAGTTGCAAACTTCCTTTTAATTTATCTATGAATATTTCTCAACAACCTCTAGAAAAATTGCATTGTGATTTATGGGGTCCTGCCCCTATTTCCTCTTGTCAAAATTGTAAGTATTATGCTATCATAATTGATGATTTCTCTTATTATTCCTAGCTTATTCCTTTAAAAAGAAAATTGGATTTTTTTGAAAAATTTGTTAAATTACAAAGCTTATTAAAAATCGGTTTGAAAAGAAAATTAAGATTTTCCAAAGTGATGGGGGTGGTGAGTTCATTTTAAAAGAATTTGAAGCTCATCTTCAATAATATGGAATTCAACATTAATTTTCCTATCCAAACACCCCCGAACAAAACAGTGTAACTTAAAGGAAGCACCGCCACATTGTCAAGATGGGATTGACTTTATTGTATCAATCAAAACTCCCAATGAAATATTGGGTGGATGCTTTTCTCACCTTTTTCTTCATTATAAATAGACTTCCAGTAAATAAACTCGACATGGAGTCACCATTTTTAAAAATCTTTGGTACTAACCCCAATTATGAGAATTTAAGGAGCTTTGGGTGTAGGTGTTATCCCTACCTTCGCAACTACGGAAAAGACAAGTTTTCTAAGAAGTCATATCCATGTGTTTTTATTGGATACAGTTCAATGTATAAAGGTTACCGGTGCCTTAACACTCAATCAAATCGTGTTTATATCTCTAGACACGTAGTTTTTGATGAAAGCCAATTTCCCTTTGATAAAAATACTAAAGATACTAATATTGCTTCTCCGGAATTAGTGTCCTACATTGATTAGGAATCTTGGATCCAAAAAGGGCACCAACATTCAGACACTTCGATTACATCAATAGATCAGTATCCTACAAGTATACGGATCCTTAATGCTGAGACAGAGACCACATCAACAACAAATGCTGATCAGCACTTATCAACAGTAATGAATAATTGCATAAATAATTCTCAAGAAGAGCCAACAGCAAGTCAAAGAGTTGAGAATGAACATACTAAAACTGATATTCCACAAGAAGAAAATGTGGATCAGAATATTCAAACCAAAGAAAGCCACCAGGATAGTGATCAGACGGACACAAATCAACAACAAGACCTGATTTTACAAACTGAGCATGATGATCAACACGAAATGACTTCACGAATTGAGCAAGATGACTCTATACAAGCTTTACCTCCTCCTTCTTTATCTAATAACTTTTGAGATATCTTAAATAATTTAAGTATTGATCTTCATATTCCTTTTGCATGTACAATCAGTGAACAACAATATAAAATGATAACACGATACCAATTAGCTCAACGACCCTAAATTAGCTATAGCAACGCAAAGAATAAGGGAAAGGAAGAATTTTAATCCTAAAGCACTCATGTGTCTCACTGATATGGCAAAACCTACTATATGGAAGAAAGTTATTTCCATTCCTCATTTGTACAAGGTAATAAAGGAAGAACTCTTGGTGCTTCACTAAAATAAAATATGGTCTCTTGTTTTCAAGACCTGTTCACACCAATGTCATAGGATCAAAATGGATATTCAAGACCAAACTGAACAACGATGGTACCTTGAATCATTACAAAGCACGGTTGGTCACTTAAGGCTATACCTAAATACTAAGAGTCGACTACAATGAGACCTTTAGCACGGTTATAAGAATCACTATAATTCGACTAGTTCTCGCTATTGTGGTGACATCCAAATGGACATTGAGACAGCTTGACGTAGAAAATGCATTTCTTCATGGTGAATTAAATGAAACAGTCTTTATGGAATAACCTCCAGGATTCAAGGATTCTCAACTCCCTCACTTTGTGTGCAAACTACATAAATCTATTTATGGGTTAAAACAAACCCCAAGGGCTTGGTTTGATAAACTATCCAAATTTCTTATTCACTTTGGTTTTAGTTGTAGTAGTGCTGATTCATCATTATTTATTTTACGAAAAAGTTCAATCATTATTATTATGCTAATCTATATTGATGATATTGTGATAACAGGAAATAATGACTCCTTCATTCAATAGCTCATTGATGAGCTCGACCGCGAATTCACTATTAAGGACTTGGGACGTTTACATTATTTTTTGGGATTGGAAGTATAATACAAAAATACTGGCATCAACTTATCCCAAAGCAAATATGCAAAGAAGTTAATTATCAAAGCATGTTTAGAAGGAAGTTCACACTTTAATACACCTATGGCTATGAAAATACAATAAACAGATAAAGATCATATTGAATTTGAGGGTAAAATATATCAAAGTTTAGCTGGAGCTCTACTTTATCTCACACATACCCGGCCAGATATTGTTCATGATGTACACAAAATATGTCAAAAGGTACAAATTCAACAGTCGGTAATTTCAAAGCAATCAAGAGGATAATTAAATATGTTAAGGGAACTCTAAATTCAGTCTCCAATTCACTCAACAAAGCTCTCTTAACCTTTACGAGTTTTGTAATGCTGACTGGGGAGGATGTCCTACGACAAGAAGAAGCACGTCAGGTTATTGTGTGTATCTTGGAAGCAATTGTGTTTCTTGGTCATTAAAAAGGTAGCCAACAATTTCTCGATCTAGTTCAGAAGCAGAATACAGGGCTATAGCTACAGCTGAACTTACATGGATCAGTTTCATACTTCGAGATATTGGCATTCAATTGCTTCAACCACCGCAACTATTCTCAAACAACTTAAGCACATTATACATGATAGTAAATTCAGTTTTTCATCCACGATCCAAACATATTTCCATTGATTATCACTTTGTTCGAGAAAAAGTTGCGCTTGGAAGCTTGGTTACAAGGTTTGTGCGATCTTCTCAGCAGATAACTGACATATTCACTAAACCTTTAACCAAAGTCAACTTTCAAGGTTTGCATGACAAGCTTGGAGTTCATAGCCTTCCCTCCAACTTGAAAAAGGGTAAAGAAGATCAAGTTTTGATTTTGGATCAAACTCAAATGGTTAATTCCATCAACAGCTACACAAACGGCTAAATCTATATTTTTCTTATCAACAACTAGTTTTTTCTTTTGATTTGTTTCCTATTTAATATTCCTAGAATCATGGTTACCGTTTTATAACCTGCTTCTTTTCTTTCTTCTTTTAGTTTTTCTTTCCTATGTTATCTCTTGTGTGTATATGTATTTATAAGAGAGGATTCTTCTCTATTGATTCAAGGAATGGGATTTTAACTTCATTGCAATCCTCTTTACATGCCACTATTGATAGATAAAGATTCTAATTACATTCCTAATTGGCCACTTCTTTAAGATCTGCCAGATTGTCTTCCTCTTTAGTAAGCCTAAGGCGCTTATATAGCTTCTCTAACTCATTGGCCATTAATAAATAAAATAATAATAACTAGAAAATAAAAAAATAATTAAAAAAATAAAGAAAAACTATACATAAAAACCTATAGACAAGGAAAAAATGAAAAAAAAAAAGGCTTCAAAATAAAGAAAAAACCCTAAAATTAGATTTAGGAAACCCTAACCCTAACTAGAGGGAAAAGCTCCATATTTTGGAAGAAAAAGCAGAATGTGAATAAAAATTTTATATTAAAAATTATGAATAAAATTAAATTCAGTGTATTAAGGTTTTGGATGAGAGATGGTGTCCAATCTACAGTTGTAATTCTTCCATACAATTCATGTTAGATTCCATAACAAATTTAGTTTCTAAGCAGTTAAAATGTCCTTCTAGTTGGGTAAAATATAATTAAGGACTGCCATATTTTATCCATTCTAAGCAATTAGGGTTTGAAAGTGTCTTATGATACTCATCAAGAAAATTAATATTGTTAGTTATTAATTTTGACTTGAATTATTTAGCCCATAATCCATTATTATTTAAATCTCAATGGATTTATCATATACTTGGTAGCCAAGTGAAAAAAATATTTATTCAATAAGGAATTAAACTCTTATACTTCTTATCTTGACAGGAAATTTTTGACCAATAAAGAGTTCCAAAAAAAGGTCCAATTCATGGTGTTTGAAATATAGGATTTGTCCCTTATTTTGAAATCTTTATTTTTTTTATTGTCATGTTTATTTATTATCTTAAATAATTTTTTTAATCTTCTCGCATTTCTACAAGTTTAAATTTTCTAATGCTAAATCATATGTATATAATGGTGTTATTATGACTAAACATGCAAAAGCCAATAGCCATAAGTATGCGTTAGGCATTAAGTTGGATAAAGAAATATATAGCATAATGTGTCATTATAGACTAATGCATCAATTGTGGTTGAAAGACTGTAACACCTTAAACTCATTCGTTAACCTTTTAGTTTAATCCTTAAGGATTGTCCAAGTTTGTTAGAATAGTTGAGTAACATTAAGATAGTGTTCCCTAAATAGTATGTGAATTAATTTGTCCACAACTTAGCTTAGATGGTTGATTTGATCTCGGGTTCTACACAATGAAGTTTTCGACCTTCATTATTTGGATCTTTGATTAATACAAGTTTCTTTTATTTCTTAAAAACAATAGGGTGTTGTTAAAATATCAAGTGTGAATAGGATTCCGACATTAAAAAAATATAAGGTAAGAAAAGTATAAACGGAGAGAAACCATTAATCCCATGCGTTAAAATTTTAGTTTGGAAGTAATGTTTAGTCCATGATTGTGGTTCTCTCACTCGACTCATGGTATATTTTATATTGTATTTAGGTTCCCTTGGATGCTAATATTAATCAGTATAAGAGAAAGGTACAAATAAAAAATCTTAAACCTTTTTCAATAGTTTAATTATCTCAACAAATTCATTTTGGTACAATCACACCATGAATATTTTTAAAATAGAGCAATTAAATCCAATCGCTAACCCCAATTAAACCAAAAGATTTTCTAAATATAACAATTAAACTCAATCACTAATTTTGTGAATATTTATATTTATTTTGGAGAAATTACAGCTTCAAAATTTTTAAATGGTCCAATTAAAACTCAACATGTCCATTAGTTTTTACTTGTTTTATTTTTTTAATAAAAATTTTGTTTGAGTGTAAAACTTATTCTTAAAAAATTATTTTGTCCTTAATGATTCTACAGTTGAAATTATTGGCCCAAAATTACTTAGAAAACTTAATCTAGAGTGATTAAAAAATTACTCTAGAGTATATTATTTATTTTTATTTTAAAAAATTATTTAGAATAATTTTTATTTTCTAAATTAAATAAAAATTATATAATAAAAATAGATGAAGAAATTGAGATTTAGTAGTACTAATTAAAAATTTTAAGGGCATCAAAATAATTCATATCTGATGTTACTTTAAAAGAGCAGGTTCATACGAAGCTATTTCTATGGTTTAATGATCATGTTGTAGATAAAATATCCAGTGGCTTAAACGGTCTCTCAAGGTATGGTTTAATACCGTTAATAAGGCAATTAAAAAAGATGGTTTGATACGGTTATTCCATACTATCATTTCTAATAACTATAACCGATCTTTAGAGTTATTGGAAATGATAATATGGAATAAAAACAACTATTAACTACTTTTTTTTTTTTTTTTTTTTTGGTAATAGAGGTGGCATCCTCTAAATAATGCATATCTTACTCTCAAAGAAAATATATCTTAAATTTTTTAAAAACATTTAATGTTTTAGGTGCTAAATCAACAAGCACATACCAGTTAACGAACTTGAAAATTAGTAGAAATTGAACTCCAAATTACTTGATAAAGGTAGATATCAAATACTAATTGGTTGCTATATATATCTATTTAATAATAGGGATAAGTACAATTTTGTACCATGTGGTTTCACCTTTTGCCAAAACTAGTCATGTGCTTTTTTTTCAACATTTAAGTACCATGTGTTTCATAATATTTTACATTTTAATACCCTTGTAACAATTTTTGCTAAAAAAATATGCATTAATGTTAAAATAATACAGATTTTTAATGCTAAAATTATACAATGTGTGATATATCATTCAACTAAATACAACAAACTCACAATAAATTAAGTTTAAATGTATTTTTAATTTTCTTATGAATAAAAAGAAATAATTTTTAAAATAAATCTATAATATTTTTAAAAATAACCAATTGATTAGATTGATCATAAATCGTATATAGAATAATATTATCATTAAAATTTAATATTATATCAATATTTTTTTATAAAATAATGATGATATTAGTTAGAAGGGTACAAAAGTATAAAAAAATAGGAAACACAGGGTACTTAAATGTTGAAAAAAAACCACAGGACTAATTTTATCAAAATATGAAACCACAGAGTATAAAATTGTATTCATCCCTTAATAATATAACTGATATTACTTTTATTAAGAATTTTATTAGTCAATAGATGCATAATCCAAATGAGGAACATATAAAGGTTATTAGAAGAATTTTAAGTTATTTAACAATTTAAAATCATGAAACTGATTAGCCATTTAAATCTGTATTAATGTGAATTATGTGGGTTCACTTATAAGATAACTGTTTAACCATTAGTTATTGAATTTTTTTTAGGAGGAAACTTTGTCTTTGGAGAAGCAAGAAGCATAATGTAGCCGCCAGATTGAGTGCTATGGCAAAATTTTTGTGCTCTAATATAGGGATATTTGAATTGTAGGTAAATATTACAATTGATAAACTAAAAATTGCTAAAAGTGGATTAATCGAATTATTTTTTGATAATAAATTTGTAGGAAGCATTGCACATAATTCAGTGCAATATGATAAGATAAAACTTCTTGAGATAAAAGAAAAGTTAGAAGAAATTTTGATTTATATTCCATTTGTATCATCAGAAAATCAATTGGTAAATGTGTTGACAAAAATGATTAGCTTCAAGTATTGAAGATTTAAATGTAATAGACAATCTTACAGTGATTTGAGTTCTTTAAGATTTCCAATTTCCTTTGGAATGCTCCCAAAAAATGCATTATGAGCAATCGATCTAGACATACAAAATAAAATATGGTTAATCAAAGAATAAAAGGATTATTATCATTATCCACTCATAAATTTAAATAGCTAGTAGAATTAGAAGTAGTAAATATAGTGCTAATACAATTATAAAGCAATAACTATTGTTATGTAATAATGATATTCAATAAATGTAGTTTAACATTATTTAAGCATAAATATTATTGTGAATTAAAGTTATGAATACTTAATCATGAATAATTATTAATTGAAGACTTACTCATAGATGGGAACAATCTAGCATAACATGGTAACAATACACCAAGGAAGAATTCTTTAAGATTTTCAACTATTAGTTGTTCATAGCAATCCTATATGTTCATAACAATATTCAAGTCTCTAAAATTATTTGAGCAGAAATATAATTGAGAACTAAATTTATGAACACTTAGTCATGAATAATTATTAACTGATTATATACTTATAGATGAAAAAAACCTCTATCATAACATAAGTAACACTTCACTAAGGAAACATTCTTTAAGATTTTCAATTACTAAATATTCATGTCAATTATATGTATCCATAACTATGTTCAAATTAAATTAAGTAATATAATTGTCCAATAAGAAAACACAAATGGATTGATATTATTGAAATCTCCCCTCCTCCCTTTTTAATGTCGTTAAATAATTTTATTTTGGATTGAATCATCCATAACCAAAGGTGACACTCCAAAGTAAAAATAATATGATTTTTTTGGATGCATTAGAGAGTCATCGAGGGTAATTGTAAGATTAAGTTAAGGATCTCTTAGAAATGACTGTTATAGTAAAACATTTGTGTCCACAAGTTAATAGTTCTACATTTGCTCGAATATCAACAATGACAAACTATAATTTTTTTAATGAAAAAAAGTTATGCATTAAAAATAAATAATATATGCCATATACAAAGGGAGGATGCCCAATGAAACCTCCTATATAAGCACACATTCATCCACTAAGGAAAGAGCCCATTGAGCTAATGTGTGAGCTTCCTCATTATATAATCGGGAAATACAAGAAAAAGACACAAAAATAAAAGATCTTTAAGCAGATATCTTCAACTAGAGTGCCTACTAGTGATAGTATGGGAGCTAAAATTTTAAGCATTTAAACAACACGCTCGGAGTCACTTTCCACCTCAATGCAAGAAAAATCACATTCAATTGTAATAGATAACCCATATAATATAGCTTGCAATTCTACAATGTCAGGGTTATAAGTAATTAAAAGTGATTTGCCAGCTAAAACTAAAACTTGACCTTCCTTATCCCACATAATGCAACCAAAAGCTTAGTTGATTTTTATTTAAAAGAGTGACAATATAACCATTAATCTTTAAATAATAAGATTAACTAGAAAATAATATGTACTAGGTGAAATGATATTGTTCCTCTTAGTAGTTCAAAACTGATGAAACTCATGCAGAAAATAGAAAGCACATATAGTAACTTTGACTAGATTAAATTATGTATGATTAAACCTAAGTGCATTGCAAATATTCTACATACTCCAAAGAATTATAAAAATCTTCTCCTTTAGTTTAAAGTTTATATTCCTTGTTAAGTTTTTATACCACTTCAAAATAGTATGCCCTTCGATCTCTTCTACTTATAAACCTAGATTAGAAGTAAAGCAAATACTATGAACCCATAGGCATAAAGCAATTATATGTAAATTAGTTTAGAAACTTAACATATGCTGCATATCATTTGCAAATTAATCTTTCTACGAGTAAATTTATCACTTAATCTACAAAATAACTAATTCAATTAATAATTGCCACTTGAAGAGCTTTACCTTTGGGGTACATTTTATTTTCAAAGTGTATTCCAAAAAGTGAGATCCATAATTAAAATGGAGTACCCTAGAGCTATTTGGATTCAAAATTTTGATGGCTTCATAATCAATGGTTTTAATAGTGAAAATTCCATTCTTCATCTTAGTCCAAAATAATTTAACTTTAGAAGACGAAAGCTAAGAGGGATACTGCATATAAAATCAGCTTCAAAAGGCATAAAAAGTGTATTTAATATATCTTTTCTCCATTACACTCTATTACATTGTGTCCTCATTAGTAAGATTATTGACCGATGGCTCATCACCTAAAATGTAAAGAGGAATCAAAGAGATTGGCTTCAACGATATACTGCCCCACAACTAGGAGTCACTCTAAAATAGATTTTACTTCATACATACTATGTAAAATATAATTAGACTTGTACCCAAAGTTGCTATTCAAATAACTAGCTTAAGAAAAATATTTAGACTTGGTGATATTTGCACATAAGGAGTTAGGATTAATTTCCAGCCTTATGTATGTTTAGCAAAAAGATCCAAGTTAAAAGATTTAATATGTCAAAAACCATGCCCACCTTATTTTTAGAATTTAAAACCCACCAAAATCTGCTTATAAGTTATTGTACATCATCACAAAATGTAGTAGTGAGTTTAAAACAACTCATTGCATAAGTAAGAATAGCTTAAGCGATGGGTTTAATGAGAATTTCTTTGCTATCTCTTAATAGAAATTTTGTAGGTTATATTAGTGATGAAATAAGTAATCCGTTGCTAGTTTAGCGATAGATTGGTTTTCTCATTGCTAACTTTGCGATGAATTATGAAATCTATTGCTATTTGAGATTTATTTATTTATTTTTGCACTTTTATTTAGCAATAAATTTTTTTATCAATAGTACTTCGCGCCTTAAGTTAGTGACATATTGTATTTCCATCATTAATTAGTGACTAAATTTTATTGCTAATATGTCGATATATCTATATTAGTGATGAAATGTCTTTCATCATAATTTTTAGTTACTATTTTTAATATTCTATCATTAGCTTGCACTATTAGTGACAAATTATTTTCTATCACTAAATTTATAGTTTCTTATAGTGTTGTGATGATCTGTTGAGATCAAATACAAAATTTGAATTATGCACTTATCAATGTTGTATGCAAGAAAAAGTTACCAGAAAACCACTTCAAAAGAGCATAAAAGCTGAATTTTTTTTGCAACTAAAATATTCTAATATATGTAGACCAATGATTGTGATTGTAAGAAATAGAGCCTTATATTTCATTACTTTTATAGATGACTTCATTCAACATTGTCATGTCTATTTGATCTACTATAAATCTAAAATATTAGATTTCTTTAAAAAAAATATAAATAAGGTTGAAAATTAATTAGATAAGAAAAATAAAAGCATTAAGGATAAATTGAGGTAGGGAGTATCTATCTGAAGAATTTAAATAACTATTTAATGAAAAAAGAATTGTAAGTTAACACACAACTCCAAGAACACTATAATAACATGGTATTACTAAGCAAAGAACTTAAACTTTGCTTGAAATGGTTAGGTTAATAATGGCGCAAGTTAATCTTCTAATTAGTTAGTAGGGTGATACTTTATTGTTTGCAACCTATGTACTCAATTGTATACCTTTTAAATCAGTTTTCTCAACACCTTATGAATTGTGGACTCGTAAAAGGCTAATTTAATTGAATTGCATTAAGAGAGATTTGCAATATATATTCTTGATAATTTTCACAAATTTAGTATATTAGGATCAATTTGAAAGAAATATATTTTTATAAGATATTCTAAGAACTTAAAAGGTTATATGTTTATTGGTAAGAATTCTGATGGAAGATTGACTGACATTGAGTCCCATGATGTTACTTTCCTTGAAAATCATTTCCCTATAATGGATAATGTTAATAAAGATCACAATTTATTTGAGATGGATGGCGATGATGAGCCTGGTACAAGTTAATAAATGGTTGATACACAAAATTAATTATATTAGAGTACACATTTTAAAACTCTTAGAAAGCATTTATTTTTAATTAAAGGAAGGCCAAAAAGCCTAGTCTCATGTTTTACAAAAGCGGTGCAGGGCAACTCCAACAATATCATAGTACATCAAATCCTTCAATTTGTCAGGAGGATCATTTAAATGGTATAACCCAAACAGGCAACTAGACCTATATTTATTGAGCAGTCTATACAGCTGTTGTCTTCTCGATAACCATGGAGAATATTAACATGCCAAGGCAGATGTATAAGCTATTTAATTTCTTGAAGGAGAGCAAGATACTGAGCAGGTCCTTAGGAGACATTATTTAGAATATCTACAATGCACTTATGATCCACTTCTTAAATAACTTATAGATACCCTTTATTCCATGTAAGACGTAAACCATGAATTATGCCCTAACTCTTAGCTGCCAACACTCCACAAGTCCTTAAATTTTCCATAAATTTAGTTAACTATTTACCAGTTGTGTCTCTTATGATCCCATCCACAACAGGTTTCCCAGTGGACAAGCATACTCTTAGGAAGCATTTTTAATTAAGAATAAAGTCTATATTGTCACTCCTGATGATGATGAGGAACCTAAAACTATAAAAAAAAAACACTTGAGTATCTTGCTAAAAAAAGATCTAAAGTTGCATTAGAAGAGGAAATATAATTAATGTGAATGAATCAAGTTTATAACTTGATTGATTTATCACCAGGTCATACTATCATTGGGAATAAGTGGATTCTCAAAATTAAAATAGATGATTCTATTGATAGGTATAAAGCTATACTTGTGTTGAAAAGTTATACTCAACAATTGTGTATAAATTATGAGAAAACTTTTTCACCTATTGTCAGATTTACTTCTATTTTTCTTATATGGTTGTTGTAGCTTATGGACTTAGAATTGCATAAAATGGATGTGAAAATGGCTTTTCTCAACAGAGAACTAGACGAAGAAATCTATATGGAGTAACTTATAGGTTTTATCATTAAAGGCCAAGAGTGCAAAGCATGCAAGCTCCAAATATCTATTTATGGTCTTAAACAATCATCCAGACAATGGTACATTAGATTTTATAAGGCAATTATAACTCATGATTTTAAGATGATTGATGAGGACCATTGTGTTTATATTAAAAGATATGGTGACAAATTTGTAGTTCTATCTCTTTACATTGATAATATCTTAATAGCTGGGAATGACAAGGAGTATATAATGGACATTAAAAATTAGTTGTCCATAAATTTTAACATGAAAGATATGGGTGAAATTGACTGCAAGTTAGGGTTAAAATTAACAGAAATTGTTCAAAGAAATTTTTGACTCTATCACAAGAGTTAGTTTCTAAAACACTTCAATATGAGCTAAAAGATTCTAAAACATTTCAATATAAGCAGTTATAAACCTGTGAATATTTTCTATGTCAAAATATGAGGCTTTAAGTCTCAAAATATGTATTAATAATATAAAAGAATAAAGAAAAATTGCCACTATATCATATTCCAGTGCATTAAGTTTTATGTATGTTTTGTTGTATACTCACCAGATATTTATTTTAATGTTTGGTTAGTTAGTTAATATTAATCAAATCCTGGATGAAAGGATTGGAATACTATTAATAGAATTCTACGATATCTAAAAGGTACTATGGATTATTACTTGTGTTATCAAGAATCATACTTATTTCTAAAAGATATTCATATGTTAATTGAGGGGGAGACCTTGATCAATGTAATCTACCGTAGCTATATTTTCTTACTAAATAAAGGTTCCATTTTATGGAGCAGTAAGAAAATAACATGTATAGCCTTGTCGATTATAGAAGAATAATTTATTGCATGTTCAATTATAGCACAATAAACTATTTGATTAAGGAGATTTTTTCTGAATTTGGAATTTTGCAATAGTTGTGAATAAGCCATTATAATTCATTGTAATAATTAAGCAATAATTGCTTTCACAAAAAATCCCAAATATCAAAATAGAGCCAAACATGTAGATATAAAGTACATCTACATTAGGCATATTATCACCAAAAGAGAAGTGGTTGTACAATATATATCTACACGAAGTATTGTGTCTAATCCCTTAACTAAACTAATTTCAAGAGATTTATTTCTTGCATATGTAAATTCACTTAGATTGTATAGAATATAGGAAATGTTTTTAAACTTATATTGAATTATTTGAATAAATGCAAATGATTAACATTTTACTTAATTGTATTTTTATTTATACACATTACACATACAGTATTAAATGCTCAACAAAGAGATGTCTTATAGTTTTAGGTTGGCTTACTCACACAAGCAACTGTCTCTAGCACTGAGAAAGCGAGAAGAGACGATACTAAATGTTAGAATTATTTCCTCAAAAGAAAAGAAGATGAGTTTGTTCTTAGACATGCAACCGATTAGATTACCCCATCCAAATGACATGTGTAATCTGAATATGAATTCTTGATTGTTGCCTACCTTTGAGAGTACTTAGAGAACTCGAGTTAGGCATAAATATGCACCTGAACTTAAATTTGTAGAGTGTTTTTTATTAACATTAAATTAAAGTTTAAATACTATAACAAATGATTCATACCATGCGTGCTTGTTCGATTAAAAAGATAGGAAGAGAATAATCTTTGTTTCTCTATTGTGAGAGACATTTAGGATAATCTCAAATTCTCTTGTTAATACCCTTATACTTTTTGGTGTTTTTTGTTATTCACACATTATGATTTACTCTTTTAGTATGCTATATATGATCATTAATGATTTGATTTGTAGACCATGTCTACAAAAGCAGCCATATGTAAATTATAAATTTCGAGTAAAAAAAGGAAGATTTTGTCCATTGTATCCATTGGCTGACCAATCTTGTCACTTAAGAGAAGTATGGCTTAATTATGGATACAAAATGAAAATATTTTAAACATAATCTTTGAAGAATTGGAGATGTGAATAAGATACGAAGTGGACAGATCTAAAACATTGATATGTTTGTTTGACTAATAACAGTTTTGTTTAGGATTGAAAATTCTATGCCATTCCTAATAGATGCATAGTAATAAGCTCTCAAGTGCAGGTTTACTTAATAGGTCGCATGACCCATTTACTTGTATAAAAGTGTTGCTTATCTATTGATTAAAGAAAATTTTGAATGGGATCATAACTGTCACATGCAGGTGGAAGATATTAGATTTTGAATTCAAGTCTATTAGTGATGTGCCCTAGGCCAATAGTATTATAGCCATATTGTGACTTTGTTAATTTTACATTATAATAATAAAAAGACATTTTATTATATTGACTCTATTAAATTCCATAAATGTTTAACTCTATCTAAGATCATCAAGTGTATGACTTGATAGTAAAACTTTTAGATGAAAAATGAGTTATATTCTAAACTATCCCTAGTCGGTCATTATTATGGGAATATAATAAATGAAGACTTTACTGATCATGTGTAAGATGTACTAAGTCAAGTCATAGGTACATAGGATGTACTGAATTGACCCACTATAAGAGTACTATATAGATAATTATCATAAGTTATTCTCATAACAATAATGTTATTTTAGTCCTCTGACTTGAGATCATTATAGAGTCTTGCATGATGAGATTTATATTTTGACACATTCTAATGTCATCTTTTATTGTTGGATATAAAATAAATTATGTGAGGAATATGAGTGATCAAGAAGGAATTTGTCCCTCACTGATCATGAGAAAGATATTTATAGGCCCCTCGATAAATTAAACTGAATATAAATATATGGTCGTGCTTGAGATTAGTTGATAAGAAGTTATAAATTTTAGTCTACTTAAGATCGAGAAATAATATGATTGAATTATTAAAGATAACATAAACCATGCCTTATGTTCAATCAAAGATATCATATGACAAAAGGACTGTGATATTGTTGTTAAATAGGTTATATCGGATTACTGACTTGGGTAGTCATAATATCTTACTAGAGATCAATTATGACTTGTGGGATGCAAATAAGATTTCAGACCCACTATCAACGTTGTGTGAACGTACAGGGTCACACACTTAAAACATGCTCAAAATGAATATTGGGCTTATCTGCCCAATAAAATAGTTTTCTCTCTTATGTGTAAATAGTTATAATTTATTTATGGTAATAGTTACCATAATTAAATTGGAACTAAATCTTTCAAAAAAGAAATTATATTTATATATATATCTAAAATTGTTTTAGAATATTTATAAATATAATTATTTTATAGATAAATAGATAATGATAAACCAAAAGGAGTTTTGGTATTTGAAAAAGACTTATGAAACCCTAGATGAGATGTGTATATATATACATATATCATATAGGGTTGTGTAGCCCGAACATCATTATTCAAAACTACGTTCTTTTAAAAAAATACACAAAGAGAGAAATAGAGAGGAAGGTGCTAGCATTCCATTTTTCATTTTGGGTGTATTGTTGGTGTGGATACCAGTAGAGGATGGTACTCAATAGCGGCATCTGTATTCTGATAAAAGAATATAAAAGGCTCGAGGTAGGGTGTCACCGGAGTGAACCCCTTCTCATCCTTCCTACAGTCTTGCCTTGAATTTCATCTTGGTAAGATTCTGAACTCTGTTTATATTGACTTAATCGAACTACTTGGATCTTGTGAGGGTTTCGGGTATTTTAATTTTTATTTTCCGCTACGTGACTATGACCCAAAACCCAACAAAGTCACCCATAACGAATTAAGCCAACCTAAATTAAATTAATTTTAAAAATATAACTGCAAAAACAACTGCTATGTACAATTATTTTTGAAAAACAATAAAAGAAAAGAACACAAAAAATAATTTTTAATGTAAAACTCTCCTAAAAAATAATAGTCAAAACAATAGTAAATATAATTATGTATATATATAGACACACACACACACTTATAAAATCATTAAGCAGTAAGTGATGTGATGAATTTTACTAAAAGAGAATTTTCACATATGTAAAAGATGAAGCACATTAGGTATATATGGATACAAATAATGGACTCTTGGTATAATAACTAATGCTAATATAAAACTTGTTTAAATTTTAATATAACAACTTGAATTCTAATTTTAATATTAGTTAACACCCTTTTAAAAGTTCTTGGCCAAATGAAGAGGAAGACGAGAACACATTGCTTGAAACCAAGCCATGGACAAGGCTTTGGTAAATATGTCAGCTAACTGATCATTTATAGGTAGGAAATGAATCAATAGAACACCATTAGCCACTTATTCTCTAACAAAATGATAATTCAATTCAATGTGTTTGATGCGTGCATGAAATACTGGATTAGAAGAGAGGTAGTTAGCACCTATATTATCACACTAAAGAGTACCGTCCGCTAGTGGAAAGCTAGGGTCATATAAGGGAGACCTAAGCTAAAAAAATTTAAAAGTAGTATTAGCAATAGCTTTACACTCACTTTTAGTGGAGGAATGAGCAATAGTTGGTTGCTTTTTAGCAATAGTTTAGAAAGAGTTAGAACATGTAACACATCCTTGAGCATCAAGTGAGTATTTTTAAGTGAAAGATAAAGAGTTATACTAGTATGTGAAATTAACATTAATCATCCATTACCGATTGTGACTTGATCATTTATCTTTATATGCATGTGGGTGAATGATAGTGTGAAGATTCAATGCTATGTGATGAGTTGCTCTGGCCTGTGTCTGGAAACTAATCTGGATGTAAGTAAGAAATGCCTAGAGAGGGAAATGGTGGCATTGAATACTCAAGAAATTATAGTGATGAATGATAAGTAGAATTAGGTTGTGGTCGAGTAGCATTCCTGGGAGCATAGCGTTTCCTACAAAGATCAGCAACATGATTGAAATAGCCACAAATATGTCATTTCACTTGGTGTTATTGCTTTGGTAATTTTTATTAGATGGAGCTATAAGAGGTGATCTTGAGGGAGATGATGGTGGTGGTCGAATGGTGAGATTGGCCAATGGAGGGGTATGGTGACCTTTTTATATAATTTCATGAGAGAGTAGTTAACTATATAATTTAGAAATAGAAATTATTTTAGATTTAATGTGGAGATAATAGGATAGAATTCCATACCAATATTATGGTAAATGATAGTATTAAATTCTACAGATGTTATGTATAGACCAGCGGCATCTAATTCATCGGAGAGTGATTTTGCTTTTTGGAGATACTGAGCTACAGTTATGTCATTTTTCCTTAAATCTTGAAGTTCAACATACAGTTAAAGTTGATGACTCTGAGATACATAATCAAAAGTAATTTTCTAGTACTTCCATACAAATAATGATGTGCAGCAACCAATAGTGTAGGAATAAACTTCTTCAGTTAAGGATGATAAACACTATGAAAAGAGTAGTTGGTCTTGAACCACTTGGTGTATGTTGGATTTATTATTTGTGTAGTAGGATCAATAGTGGAGGTGATGGTTGATGGCGGAGGAGGTGAGCCATCAATAAGAGAGTTCATGTTATAATAGTTAAGAAGAGGAAGAAATTGTGTCTTCCATATAAGATAATTTCAATGGAAAAGTTTGATAGCAAAACCATAAGTGGTGGTGGAGGCTGATGTTGTTGAATTTGTAGAGGAAGGAATAATTTGATTTGCCATGTAAGGTTGATGGCTTTGATGGCATGTAATGAATTTTACTAAAAGAGAATTTTCATATATGTAAAAGATGAAATACAACATGTATATATAAATACAAGTGATGAACTCTTGGTGAGAACTTTTAGAGTGATCTAGTTTTTCTAACTCACTTTACTGAGTTGGAAGACCAATTCAATAAAATCAAAACATTTGGATGAAGTCATAAAAAGAAAAAAAAAAAAACAAGTTAAGAACATGGAAAAGTGTGGAAGAGTTTTTTTTGGAATAAGTTTACTAGTGTCCCATATTTGTAGGAATCTATTTTTTTTTATTATTATAATATTTACATTCATCCAAATGTTTTTATTTTATTGGATTGATTTTCTAACTCACTCTGCTGAGTTGAAAGACCTAGATCACCTATAATTTCTGACTCTTGGTTTAATAATTAATGCTAAGATATAAAACTTGTTTAAATTTAAATATACCAACTTGAATTCTAATTCTAATATGCAGTAGATGAGGATAGGTATAATTAACAAGTAATTCTATCTTTGTCCAAAAAGAAAAAAAGTGATCCTATCTTGTTTATTCCTTTAATTTGGTAGTTTTACATTAATTATCAAGCTTCACGGGAGCCAAGCAAATAAACAAGAAATTGATTATTTTTATTTCAATATGTGCATGTGTATGGCGGACAGTTTCGTGTACTTGCATGAAAACATTGATGTAATTTAAAATGAATAAAAGAAACTTTATTAACTCACAACAGTGTCAATCTGGTCAAATTTCCGATAAATGCAGGTAAGGTGCCCGTGAAGTAATTTTGATCAATTTTCCTGCAAAATTAGATATAGAATATAAAATGAAGTTACGTTCTTCATTGTAATAAAACAGCGACACATATTTATGATTAAAACTGAATAAAGACTGTCTAAATTAAAGTTTTATTTTAACAAAATAATCAGTAGTATTATTAAATTTAATCACATTTTAATTATATTTAAATTATAAAATAATTTTAATTTAACTTTTAAATTTTATGAGTTATATCAATTATATTCGATTTTATTTGAAAATATTAATTTAAAATCTTTGTAAAATAAATTTATTTATTAAAATTCTCTTCCTCGTTTTCTTAAAAAAGAAAAAAAAAATTTGAATCTTAATCTTACCACTTAATCAAAAATTAATTTCCAAGCATAAAATTTTAAGTTTCTTACATTATTCTACAATCTAAAATACCTCATATTTTAATTATTCTAAAACTTCTCAACATTCAACCGAATTATTTGAAAATTTTCTTATAGAAATCGAATACAAAAATTAATGTGAAATGGAGAAAAAATAGTTGAAAATATTAAAAATATAAATTAAAAATATAAACATATCTGATTTTTTAAGAAAATATAAAAAAAATTAAAAATTTCACAACGCAAAAAAAAATCATAATTTATGAATCAATTCATTATATACATTAATATTAATATAATAAAACATTTTAAAAAAAAATTCTTAACTACCAATATAAAAAAAATGAAATTTTAAGAATTTTTTTCTATTTTTCAAAAAAATATTCTTTATTTTTTTAATATCTCAAATTCTCTATTGTTTTTAATTTCATGCTATCTTTTGTACTTAATTTCTATTAGAAAATTTTTGAATAATGCAGTTTAAGGTTGAGAAATGAATTTCAAAATAATGTAAAAAAAAAAGTTGAAATTTTATAAAAATATTTGGAAAGTAATTTCTGAAATTATTTTAAGAATGGTAAGATTGAGATTTGAAAATATCATTTACATTTTATTTTTAAGAAAAATGAAGAAAACTTTTAATAAATAAATTTATGCTAAAAGGATTTTAAAATGATTTTTTAAAAGATATTTAGGTCCTTCAAAATACAACTTGCAAGTTCTCCATGAGTAGCTCAAGTGGTAAAAGGTGTGGACATATGTTGTGGAGACCAATGATCGAACCCCCATCCCCCCTTGGTTTCCCTCCTGTGGTGTTGGGAATTAACCACTTGATCTAGATGCTAAAAAAAAAAAAATATACAACTAGCAAAACTCAATCACTAAATTGAAATTATTTTATAACTGTGTTATAATTAAAAATTTGATCAAAATTCATGATAAAATTCATCATTTTATCTTTTATCTTATTCCAAATAGCTAACAATGTATTTATGGAAAAAAAAAAAAAAAGGTAATGAAGAGAATCCTTACAAAAGAGTTAAATATTTCAGGTCTACAATTGCTTCTGGTATGACCCCTTGTTTATTCAGAGCGTAAACCCTCCTGAAGTTTGCTTATAAAGTTAGCTCACAAAAGTGCGATAAAATATTAGAGCAGAAAATAGAAGTTACAACTAACAAAATGCTTGTCTTTTCGGAAGATAACGAACTTATTAATAATTTATCAGTTGTAAATATCTATTATTTAAAGTAATTAATAATCAGAATTTTATTTTTTGTTATAATTTAAATTATTTATTATTGAAATAAAAAATAATTCAAACTGAACATTCAGATATTAAAATTTGAAATTATTTTTTACAATATAAAATAAAAATCATGTGAGTATATATTGTTTTATAATACATTAAAATAATTTATTGACAAAGAATAGGAACTAATAAAAAAAATAATATATATATATATATATATATATATATATATAAGAAAATTGTATTAGAAAATGTTTTAAAGATGAAAGATAAAAGTAGTACAGGGAAGGCATACAATTGAGTGATGTGGCAAGTAGCACTGTCGTTGTAGGTACAATCGCATTTGATAGCAGGATTGTTATCAGGATTCTCAAAATCAGTGTCATTAACAGCAGATCCAGTGCATGGCTCTCCACTTAAGTTCCATAATCCCACCGCCTGTGTATCCCATTGCTCAAACAAAGAGTTCAATGCCCTCACTGTCAATTCAACCACAGCAATAACATAACTCAAAATAGCTTATGCATCATCATCATCATCATCATCATCATCATCATCATCATCATCATTATTATTATTATTATTATTATTATTGGCGGTAAATGATACAAATTAGTGTTGCGCAAAAGAGCAATTTAAAATTTGTATGGATAATATTATACTTACTACATATGAAAATGATAAAAAAATATTCTTGTGACAATTTTAGAATTTTTAAATTTAATTTTTACATTTATACTTCAAACATGAAAATAAATCTAAATAAATCTTTTATTACATTAATTCAGATATTACATTTTTACTTCAATCATGGCAAATCTTTTAGTAAATATTAAGTACACAACAGAAATATAAAATTCTATATGACAATTTTATTCATTGTCACAAAAACACATTTTGAATATACCATCATTTTAGGGATAAGGTTTACTTTAGATTTTAATGTGTGGTGTAGAGCTCTGTTAAGTTCATGATCTATTTTTTGACTTAAAAACACTCCTAATAGTATTCAATATGTTCATTTAGCCTCTTCTACAAAGTCATGATATCTAATAAAAATATAAACTAGTCCTTAAAATTGTGCTTCCATCAAAATATTTTAAATTTTAAATTTTAATAGATAAATTTGTTCTTAATTTTGTATTAATAGTATAATTTCTAAGAAAAATATTCTACTTAATTATCAATCTTTCTAAATTAAATTATAAGTGTAATGTAAAATAATTAATTTTAAAAATAAAAGTAAAAATTGAAGTGATATATATGTATGAGTATATATATGTGTTCGATTCTTCATTTTAAATTAGTTAAATAAGAAATATAAATAATAAAACATTTGGAGTCTTTACTTTTATTTACTAATATATACTTTTAATAAAATGTTTCATATTGAAATTAATTTATAAGTATTAGTTCGGTTAACATAAATAAATTTTTATTTTTATATTTTATTTACATGTAAAAAATTAAATATTTGAAGAACAAACACTTCTATTTGATCATCTCTCTATCCTTTTGCCAATGTTATATTTTTTTATTTTTATTTAACTAATTTAAAATAAAGCATTAAATAATTGTATCAAAAGACAAAAAATAGTTTCACTTTGATTTACAATCTTATTTTTAATTTAATTGTTTTAGATTATACATATAGTTTAATTTAAAAGAGATTAATAATTAAAGAAAATAATTTATTAAAATTATACTATTAATAAAAAATTAAGGACAATTTTATCTAAAACTTGAAATATTTTGATAGAAACACAAATTTAAGAATTATTTTATATTTTGATTAAATGTCAAACCTTTTAGAAAGTGTTAAATGATTTAATTATATAACATTAGGTGAATTTTTGAGTTAAAAATAAATTAGGAGCTTAATTAAGGTTCGCATCATATAGTAGGGGTTAATTGGAACTTATCCCCATCATTTTAAATAAACTTATCTAATGCTTGAACTTGTTTCCTAACAAGATTCATTTATAAACTTAGTAGCAAAACACTATTATATAAGGCTCTTGCTATGGTATAAATATTTGTACTTATACTAATGAAATTATAACCATTAAATTAAAATTTATTTAATTACAACTATTGATTATTTTGGTATATCAATACCTGTAAAATATATCAATGGTTATAATTAATTAAATTTTAATCTAAAGGTGTTAATTTCAATTGTATAGATACAATCATTTGTACTATAGAATAACTCATTAAATATATATATATATATATATATATATATGGGTGTGAATTTTTACACTCCACCCATTTATTTTCACACTTCTTTTTTGGTTTTTTTAAATAAAAAATTACATAATTATCCTTTCTTTTAAATCTCTATTCATTTGCATAAAAAATATCTAATATTTTATTAATTATAGTTGATAAACTACTCTTCTTTTTTTTTTTTAATCAAAATTCATTGTTTGATGTTTAAGATTTTAAACTATTTGTAACTGATTTTTTTATTTTGCATTAAAAGATTTAATATTGTATAAATCACTATAAAATTTACATCAATTTAAAAAAAACAATAAATCTTTTATATTTATGAACAATTTTTTCAATATCATATACATATGAAGTTATTTTTTATTTTTATAAAAAAATTTTAATATCATATGCACATAATTTTATTTTTTTAATTTTCTATCATTATTTAACAAAAATAATATAAAAAATTAAATTATGTGATTAAAAATATCAATTATAAAAATTCAGTAATAATTTACTATATCAAAAAATATTCATAAGTTGAATGAATATAACTAAAATTAACCATATATAATTTAAATATTTATATCCTACACTTACTTTAATTAAATTAAACTATAAAAAAAATATACTTTATGAAAAGAAAATATAGCGTTTATTTTTTTTTTTTATCAATATGTTATAACACTTGTCATAAAAATTAAAATTACAATAGTTTTTATATGATGATTTTTTGTTAAATTTTTATAATAATTTTTTTAATCATGTTCTTTAATTTTATATTAACTTTTAAAAATTATGATAAGAAGAATAAAAATAAAATAATGTCTATATTATATTTTAAAAATATTAATAAAAAGTAAAAAAATTGTTATCTTTTTTGTAGTTGGTGCAAAGTTTACAATGATTTAAAAAAGTTAAAAGGTAAATTAATAATTTTAAAAATATAGTTGACTATGCTAAATTTTTTAAGGCAAAAATAAAATGTAAGTTTAAGCACAAATAGGTTTATAACATTAAACATCAATTAGTGAATTTGGAAAAAAAATAGAAAAATGCTATTTTAAAAATGATAACTAGTAAAAATAATAAGCATTTCAAATAAAGGATAATTATATAATTTATAATTCCAAAAAAATAAATAAGGAGTGTAGAAATAAATAGATGGAATGCAAAAATCTCCACCCTATATATAGAGAGAGAGAGAGTAATTTCATTCAAATAATTTTTCTAATATCAATTTTAGAAGAATTTTATAATACGTCCAAATAAGAGATCAATAACTGCCATTTAAATTGTAAATGAAAAATTCCAAAGCTTACATTTAATTTTTAATGTAGAAATATTTTTGTTGAGAGTCAATATTTTTTTAACGAAAGTAAAAGGTCAAATTAGATACCAGCTTCACTAACTTTTAAACCAAACACGAAAATATGATGGAGTCCATGATAACCTCAAAAAGAAAGTTTATATCTTTAAAAAAAAAGTTTATATATATATATTAATTTACAGGTTTATGAGTTGACCTTAAACTTAGATATAAAGGAAAATATTCTGATGATGTGATAGTCGAAGACAATTCGCCTTCAATTACATGCCAAAACTTTATCATAATCCTCTGAAATTTTAAAATTTCAGATTTAAATTTTTATTATATTAATTAAAAAATATTTTTGGATTATCACTACAAAGTTGAAGTGAAATTCACTAAGATGGTTTTCTACCATATTAAATATATCATCCCGTAAATATTTATTATGATATAAATGTTTATATCTATACAAATGGAATTACAACTGTTAAATTAACTATAATCATTGATTATCTTAGTGTATCAATACCTATAAAATATATCAATGGTTATAATTAATTAAAATTTAATCTAACAATTTTAATTTTATTTGTATAGATATAATTATTTATAATGTATAATGACACAATATTATTATCAAGAAATGCCTTTACTTATTGTCAATAAATCAATATGTGGTGGGGACATTTAGCTTGTGAACCTCACAAATTTCTTTGCCCATCTTTTTCACCCACCGCTTATTATTATTATTATTATTATTATTATTCGTGTTCAAATCAAGATTTTTTTTGCCCTTATTTTTCAAAAAGGAATTGCTTACTGATTGATTAGCGAGCAGTGACTGATCTGCTAAGTTGACTAGACCAATGCAATGTAATTAGCAATTTGTTATTTATTTATTTATCCCTAAATTGAATGCATCTAAAACTGAAACTATGGTCAAGTGGAGCAAAACATCAATTAATGAATTTGGAAAAAAAATTAGAAAAATACTATTTTGGAAATGATAATTAGTGCAAAATAATATATATTTCAAATAAAAGATAATTATATAATTGATAATTCCAAAAAAACAGATGAGTAGTGTAGAAATAAATGAATAGAGTGCAAAAATTTTTACTATATGAAGAGAGAGACAGTAATCTCATTTAAACAGTTTTTTTAATATCAATTTTAGAAGAACTTTATAATATGTCCAAATAAGAGATCAATAACTGCCATTTAAATTGTAAATAAAAAATTCCAAACCTTACATTTAATTTTTAAATGTAGAAATATTTTTGTTGAAAGTCAATATGTTTTTAACGAAAGTAAAAAGTCAAAATAAGATACCAGCTTCACTAACCTTTAAACCGAAAACAGAAAATATGATGGAGTCCATGATAACCTCAAAAAGAAAGTTTATATATTTCAAAAAAATAAAAAGTTTATATATTTGTATATATATTTTTAATTTAGAGGCTCATGAGTTGAGCTTAAACATAGATATAAAGAAAAATATTCTGATGATGTGATAGTCGAAGAAAATTTGCCTTCAATTACATGCCAAACCTTTATCATATTCATCTGAAATTTTAAAATTTCAAGATTTAAATTTTTATTATATTAATTAAAAATTATTTTTGGTTTATTACTACGGAGTTGAAATGAAATTCACTAAGATGGTTTTCTACCATATAAAATGTATCCTTCCGTAAACATTAGCGAATAGCGACTAACAACCACAATTAAATTAAATACTAAAGCGAAACCAGTTATATATATATATATATATATATATATATATATATATATATATATATATTTTGTTCCCATGTTATTATCAAGAAATGGCTTTACTTATTGTCAATAAATCAATATGTGGTGGGGATATTTAGCTTGCGAACCTCACAAAATTCTTTTCCTATCTTTTTCACCCACCACGTTCAAATCAAGAAAATTAATGTACGTTACAAAGTCTCTCTCATCTATTTGTACTATCCTCATCTTTAGGGGCCGAACTAGGACACAAAGTTAGGAGGGCCAAAAGTTAAATACTTAGAGATGTATGACTTATCTCATATGTGAAAGAATTTATCCATTTTAAAGCACTTCATATAAAAATAGAGTTGCATTTAGGTGGAAAATTCAAGAATTTTGACAATATAGAAGAAAGAAATAAAAGGGAAAGTCTAGGAGGGGAGACAAAATCATAAAAGAAGAAAAAAACTAAAGAGAAAAAAGTGGTAGCTAGTGAAGGGTTTAAAAATATTATCAGCTAAGTTTTTTTTGGACTTAAGGTCCATGACTCAAACAAGTAAAAATAAAACAGCTGTTATCCTGTCAATTAGGAGGAGGGGGCAATATTATATATATATATATATAATTCTAGGGGAGGCGATGGCCCCTCTAGTTCTCTTCATAGTTCTGCCCTTGCTCATCTTTTCCACAACTGTATATTAATACCGTGTAATTTTAAAGTATATTTATTTCCAGCATACAAAATTCTATAAAACACTATTTGGCATAGAAAAAGTTTTAAAAAAAAAAAAATTGAGAGTCATTCTATAGTACAAACGGTTGTATTTATACAACTAGAATTAAGACCGTTAGATTAAAATTTAATTAATTATAACCATTGATATATTTTATAGGTATTGATACACCAAAATAATTAATGGTTGTAATTAAATAAAAATTAATCTAACAATTATAATTTCATTTGTATAAATATAAACATTTGTACTATAGCAAAAGCTAAAAATTAAATTCCAATTTTAATTAGGGGCCTATCAATGTTAGTACAAATTATTACTTCTTGTGATGTATAAGAAATAGAATTACTTCAAATTATGTAATCATAAATCATAATTTATGGTGTCTTTAAATAAAAATAGAAAAAATTTTTATGGATCAAATTAATGAAAATTTTAAAAATTATATCAAAATTTAATTTTAAGAGAGTAATAACCTACAATATAACATTTTTTTATATAAGAGACTGATGAATATATAAAGCAAATATAATATTACGGTTTGAGGAAGCCAAGTTTCCTTGCCCCCCATCTCTGCTCCTATCTTCAAAATTGATTTAAAAAATATTTCCATGTTAAAGAATATTAAAAAAAATGATAAAGTTATGTTTTATGAAAAACTTAATAAAATTATGTAACTATCTAATTTTTTTAATAAAATAGCTATTTAACTTTAGTCATGACATACATTAAAAGCCCTCAAATTCCCAATCATGATTCATGCAGTTTAATATAGATAAATATTCTTTGTGAAATGATATATCCAATTTTTCAAATTTCCAAATGAGTAGCTGATTATTTTTTAATTTTTTTTTGTTTGTAAAGTTCATGCATTCATCGTTTGGATAAGTAGAAGAAAAAAATTAATTCGAAAAACATAAAACTATTTTAAACAAAAATAAGAACAATTTTTTTTTTTTGTTATATCAGTGTTTTTACTTTCTAATGTCAAGTAAAATCGAGGGATTATCGATAAAAAAAATATAATTTACAATATATGATCAAGTATTTAAATTATGACTAAATTAATTTATTAATTATATCCCATATAATATTTATAAAATAAAATCCATATTATTTATCATGAAATACATAATTTCTTTATATATTTTAGTTATGATAGTAATTTATTCGTATTTTTTATCAATTATTAATCGTTAGTCTGTATTTTTAAAAAAATTGATAAATTTCTTACCTAAAGTTCTATTTTTATTAGAAAATTTTAATATCTTTCAAAATAGAATATAAAACGTATTAAAACAATTATTTTAAAAAAATTATTCCACCTATAATATCTGTTCCTAAAATATATTATTTTATTAACATAGTATTTAAGTAATGAATAATATTAATTATGACTAATATTAGTAAATGATTAAATTAATTTACTAAAGCGTCCTCACTTATAGTTCTATAATAATTAAATAATTTAGTAAAATAAAATTTAGTTTAATTTAAATTATATTTCTTATATAAAAGTATTTTTTAATCCAACATTATAATTTTAATATATAAAAATATAATTTATTATAATATTGATACAATTTTAATTAATTGAATGTTAATTCTTTTTTATCAAAATTTAACAAGGCTTCTAAAAATATAGTATTTAGTTTAATATATATTAGGTAAAATGAAAGTCGATTTGATTAAACTAGGAAACATAATTTAAATTAAATTAGAACCAAACTTTTATTGATATAATTAATTAATAACTAACAAAACTATCCAATTTTATAAAATAATAAGTGAAAATATTTTAGTAAATTTGTGTATTACCTTTATATATATACATGGTAGAAATTTAATAATACTTGGAAATTACAAAATAAAAATTATGGAAATATTGGCAGTTTGATCGCATCATTTAATTTTTAAGAAATGTCTGTCCAATTTTATGTGATTATATTTTGGAAGCTTTGATTTAGTAACCTGATGGGGAAAATAATTAAAAGAAGTATAAATTAGAAACTTTTTTGTGAGAATTTGCATATTTCAAGTGTACCATGTCAAGTAAAACCTTTCCGGTGTGTGTATGTGTGTATACTACAAGTAGAAGTATATAAAGTAACCATTTTTATGAGAAATTTTCTTTTCTAACTAAAAGTAGCATTAATATATCAAGATTAAGTTATACACTAAAATCCCTATTTATCTTAAAATAGATCAGAGGAGTGCAAATTATTTTTAGACTGATTTGTAATAAATAATTTTAGAAGTTGTAACTTAGTGAAAGAAAATTCAATGGAAGTTGTAATAAATAATTTTAGACTAATTTGTTCTTGTAAATAACATGAAAGGATTGACAGTGCAATTTTACTTGAGAAAGAAGGAGAAAGAGAGATACTCACCTTCAGATGGATCAGTAGTAGCATTTTGAGCACTGAATATAGGAATTGACACAAAAATGAAGATGCAAACAAAGTAAAAGTGAGCAGACACCCCAGAGAAAGCAATTTCCATCTTCTGCTTTTGCTTTTTACATCACAAACAGAAACCTTCCTTCTTATAATTTTTTTTTCCTTTTCTTTTATAAGAGAGAGAGAGTGAAAGAAGTTTTGCTTTTACATTTGTAGTCATATATCATTAAGAAGTGTAGTTATATATTGAGACAAATGAACAGTTTAAGAATTGAAACTTTTTACATTTGTTTTTAAAATTGGAATAAACCATATTTTCCTCACTTTCATTTTTTTTTTTAGATTTACCTCTTATATTTTTATTTTTATATATTAAATTCCTACACTTTTATTTTTGTTAAAATTTTTGTTAAAATTAAATCCTTTCATTGACTAGGTTTTGATGGTTTTAAAGTAAAATATCTGATTTAGTCCCTACAATTTTTAAATATGTCTAATCAATTCACATTCTTTATTTTTATTTAATTAATCCTTAATATTTTTAAGTAATTTTTAATTATTTTTGCATTTTATTACGATAATTAATTTTAGCTATTTATTAATATTTACATATTTAGTTAATAAACTTATAATTTAATTAATTTATACTTGTAACTGAAAATTTTATGATTGATGTAAATTTTTAACATTGTTTGTCTCTATAATTACATATTAAATTTCATATTTAATAACTAATTTAATTTATAAATTAAATTTTTATTTAATTAAATCAAGTGATACTTCTATTTAAAATAATATTTTTATTAACCATAATTTGATTCTATTATATGTTTTATTACTTTTTAAATGAGTTTTTTGATAAATGAGTTTTTTCTATTTTTCTTAAAAAAAATTTCACCTAAAAAAGTAATAAAATTTTTTAAAATTTTACTAACCATAATTTGACACTATTATATATTTTATTACTTTTTAAAATTTTATTATTACTTAATTTTTAATATTAAATTATTTAAAAAAGTGTGGTTATTTCCACTCTATTAATTTTGAGTATGTTCTATTTTATATATTTTTAAAATAAAATAACTAAATTAGACTTTTTTTAAAAAAATTATATTAATAGTATAATTTTTGTTTCTTAAAGATATATTTTTTCTTTTAGGTAAATTTTTTTTATTAGTTAGAAATTTAATAATTTATCATTTAATTTTACTTGCAATTAGTTAAAACTAAATTTTATAATATTTTAGTTAATATTTAAAATAATTTTTTATTAAGAATAATTTGATACTATTTTATATCGTATTACTTTTATAAATTTTATTAATAATTTCATTTTAAATAAAAAATTATTGAAAGATAGGATTTTTTCATGCTAACAACTTTAAATACACTCTATTACTCTATTTTATATATTTTTAACAAAATAACTAAATTATATTTAAAAAAATTTACATCAATAGTATAATTGTTGTTTCTTAAAGATTAATTACATTTTTAGGTGCAAAATTTTTTTAATAGAAAATAGAGAAAACTAATTGATCAAAAAATTTATTTAAAAAAGTAATAAAATATATAATAGTATCAAATTATGGATAATAAAAATATCATTTTAAATAGAAGTATCACTTGATTTACTCAAACAAAAATTTTAATTTATAAAATAAATTAATTTTTAAAATATGAAATTTTAATATGTAATTGTAGAGACAAACAATATTAAAATTTTACATCAATTATAAATATTTCAGTTATAAGTATAAATTAAATAAATTATAAGTTTTTTAACCAAATATATAAATATTAATAAGTAACTAAAATTATTTACGGTAACAAAATATAAAAATATAAAAATATAAATATAATTAAATATTTCCTAAAAATATTAAGGATTAATTAAATAAAGAATAAAGTATATAATTTTATTAGACATATTTATAAATTATAGGGACTAAATCAGATATTTTACTTTAACACCGTCAATTTTTAATTAACGGAAAGATTTAATTTCAACGAAAATAAAAGTGCATAAATTCAATGTATAGAAATAAAAGTACATGAGGTAAATCTCATAAAAAATGAAAGTGCAAGGGAAAATAGGATTTATTTCTATTATAAAAAAATAAGTGTTCCAAAAATTGTCCCTTTAAGAGTCCACCTAACTCAATTTCCAAAATTAATACTTTTGGAATACTTATATATTACTTTCATCCTATTAATTACTATTTCAGTCAAAACCTTAGAAACTTTTTACAAAGATACAAACATCTAATCACTACTCTTTTTTAAAAAAAAATTGGAATAAAATTACATATAATTCAACGCATGGCAGGTGATTTCAACTGCTTGAAAAAGAAAAGAGAGAGAAGGAAAGTTAAATGGCCAATTTCATTGAATGCAATTTGCTTAATACGATCTTTGCCGAAGGAAAGTGGTTTTCATTGTCATGGAGGCTAAAGTAACGTTTACACTTGTGCTAGTTTTTCAATTCACAGTAAGTACATCGTCAAAAGACACCATAACCATAAACCAAACTCTTAAAGATGGCGACACCCTAATCTCTCAGCAACAAAATTTTGCTTGTGGGTTCTTTAGCCCTGGCAGCTCTAGCTACAGATATCTTGGAATCTGGTTCCATAATGTTTCAGTGCCAACTGTGGTGTGGGTAGCTAACCGGAACCACCCCATTAATGGGTCTTCGGGATTTCTCGCAATTGACCAACAGGGCAACCTGGTTCTATACAGCGACCACAGTCCAGTTTGGTCGACAAATGTTTCGGCAGAGTCGACGGGAGATTTGGCAGCTCAGCTCTTGGAATCAGGCAATTTGGTTTTGGTTCAAGGTAAAAGAATACTATGGCAAAGCTTTGATCATCCAACAAATACTTATATAAGAGGAATGAAGATTGGAGCTAATAAGAAAACTGGTCAGAACTGGTTCCTGACATCTTGGAGATCAGCAAATGACCCTGGAATTGGAAACTATTCGTACAGACTTAACCCTGATGGTTCACCACAGTTCTTTCTGCACAATGCAAAAAACCAGTACTTCTGGAGAACTGATCCATGGCCATGGAGAACATTATATACAGAAGCATACAGCTGGAGTTTTGTTAACAATCAGGATGAGATGTACTGCAACTTTTCTTTTCACGAAACATCTCTTATCTCGATATATGTTTTGGACGATTCAGGATTTCTCATGTGGCTAACATGGCATGAAAATGATGGCCAGTGGAAGGAGTTCTTGTCGATGCCTAAGGATCGGTGCGACTTCTATGGACGGTGTGGTGCTTATGGGAAGTGTGATTCTGGCAAAATTAATAGATTTGAGTGTTCCTGTTTACCTGGGTATGAGCTTAAGTCGGCGGAGTTGAGAGGTGGGTGTGTTAGGAAACGAAAGGAGTTTCCGACGGTTTGTGGGGATGGAGAAGGATTTATAAAAGTGGAAAGTATAAAACTTCCTGATGCATCAGCAGCAGTTTGGGTCGGCATGAGCATGAGTCGTGTCGACTGTGAACAAGAATGTAAGCATAATTGTTCTTGTTCTGCATACTCTAGCATACCTATTTCTGTCAATGGAAGTGCTTGTTTAGCATGGTATGGAGAATTAATTGACACAACGACTTACTTTCCTGACGTGGGCTATGATCTATATGTTCGTGTTGATGCTCTAGAATTAGGTACTTTCGATTCTTGCTTACTTGATTGATATTTATTTGTTTTCTTCACAATTTTTCTTTTGATAAGTCATGGACCCTTTATTTTATTTCGCTCCCATAGCTCTCAGTGCCAGAAGAACAAGCAGTTTTCTTGAAAGGAAGGGGATGCTGTCAATTCTGGTAGTGTCCGTTGCAGCAGCATGGTTTATAATTTTCATAGTTATCTACTTTTGGCTCAAAACCAAAAAAAAGAAACGGTAAGAAAGGTGTATTTTTCTTTGCACTCTGTTGCATAGTTAGCCTGCTTCCACAGGAACCACACGGCTGTTAGTTGTTAGTATTTTTTTTTTCCGAATATTTTTATGGGTTCCACAATCCTAGGTATCTCAGAGATGTTTGTGCATGATCTTTGCAACTTCTGTCCTTTTCTTTTCAGGAAATTGTGTTTAGAAGTATCACAAATCACAACTGAAGGCGAACAGATTAACTATTTTCAGATAACCATACTGAAATTTGCTTTTTTTTTTTTTTTTTTTCTGATAAACATCTATTTTACATTTCTTTTCTCCAAGGACAATAAAGAAAAATTGGAATAGAAGTTTACTTGATCCTATAAATGATCCAAACTGCTACGAAGGTACAATGGCGGCTTTAAATGAGTTTAATCTCAGAACCATTATTGCTGCCACTGACAATTTTTCTTCAGCTAACAAAATTGGACAAGGTGGTTTTGGGGCCGTGTACAAGGTATGAGCTTAACATGTAATTGTCTTACAGAAATGGCAAGTAATTAACATTAATCTTTCCAAACTTGTTATGTAGGGTCAGCTTTCTAATGGCCATGAGATTGCTGTAAAAAGAATGTCCCAAACTTCGAAACAAGGAATTGAGGAATTGAAAAATGAAGTGATGTTGATTGCAAAGCTTCAGCACAGGAATCTTGTCAAACTTCTTGGCTGCTGCATTGAGAGGAATGAACAAATGTTGATATATGAATACTTGCCGAACAAAAGTTTA
>CATIWO010191197.1:0-11438 GCA_949673435.1 Macaranga tanarius
TTTTTCTTAAATTATTAGTTGTATTAACAATGATAATGAAAACTAATTAAATAAACTTCATATTTAAATTAGGCTATTTTATAAGAAATATTTGAACAATAAAATAAATGAACATATTTTAATTGTTATAATAAAATATAAGTAATTTAAGATAAAAAAAAAATTTAATTTTAAGAGTTGACTAACAAAAAATTACTTTAACTAACCAATAGGACTAACGAAAATTTTTTTTAAAATTTATAAAATTAATTATAAATTTTTTTTTTTAGAATTTAATTAAAAAAATAATATAATTTATACTACTAACAATATTTTATCCCTTAATATTTTTATGGTCAATTCGTAGGTTTGTTTATGTCGGTATAGTTCCACCGTCCATACACACCCCTACGTATCCACAGGCCGCAGTACAACTCCTTTTGTCGTTGCGTGTGGCTCTTTATCTCTCTCTTTCTCAATTTTTTTTTTGGGTTGTTTATAAATTAGAGCTTTGTGGGCAGTCAATAATTGAGGGATTTCATATTGTTTCTTGACGTTTTCTTTTGTTGTTTGGGTTTCTGTGAATTCTTGATTTCTAAAGGCTCAGACTTTTTACCTGGGTCTTCAATTATTGATTAGCTTTGTTCTTGTAAATTGATTGTTTTGGGGTTCATATTGTGTTTATTGCAGTGATTTAGGAATTGGGTTTTGTTATTTGGTCCTAAAGATTCCAGCTTTTGGGTGGTTTTCATCATTTCTCATCAATTGTGTTATAGAAGGTTTAGTTGATTTATAGGCTTAATTTTGAGTTGGGTTGTATATTATTTCATTTTTATAGAGGTGGGTTGTTACACTTTGCTGGAGATCTAGCTCTCAGGAATTTGGGTATTCAATATTTTTGTTGTTTAGTCTACTCCCTGGTGCTTCTAAGAATCTGCACATTACAGAATAAAAAGCTTGAGTTCTATTTGATTTTAATCAGATTTAACAGGTTAGATTGGTTTAGTTTATAATTTACTTGATTTCATAATTTAACATAAGCAATTGAAGAATTCTGAAGCTAATATTGAGTTTTTATTGATCACAGATACTCTAGTTAGTGGAAGCTAGCTGCTTTGGAGATTTTGTATAAAATTTGTATCTGGAGAAAGCTATTAAGACACTAGAAGATGACAATTGAAAATCATGCTCCAAAGAGGGATAGAAAGTCAAAGAAGTCCAAATCAGTTAATGAGAAGGCTCCTTTATTGCCCACAAGGCAAGAAGAGCATGCTGGTTTTGATGAGTTTGATGGAGCTTCCTTTACTGGGGCAGTGTTCAATCTGTCTACTACTATAGTTGGTGCTGGAATTATGGCACTACCTGCTACCATGAAAGTGTTAGGCCTTGGCGTTGGGGTTGCCATGATCATCTTTATGGCCTTCTTGACTGAGGCTTCAATTGATATGTTGCTTAGGTTTAGCAGGGCAGGGAAGTGTGCTTCTTATGGAGGACTTATGGGGGATGCCTTTGGGAAGTATGGGAGGATTTTCTTGCAAGTTGCTGTTTTAGTCAACAACGTTGGTGTACTTATAGTTTACATGATTATCATTGGTATGGAATTGTCTTTTAGATCTGTCTATATATTTAATGGTGCATGTCCATAATATTTGTTATGTGTTTGGGCAATTCTGCCTAACTGATGAGCATGTTGATTGAATTGATTAGTTTTATAATTCTATTCATTACTAATATATGCGATGGAGAAAATAGAATGTGGAAAGGACTGAAAGTGCTTTTTTTCTATTTGCTTATTGGAAGGTGATGTGCTATCTGGAACATCTTCAAGTGGAGCTCACCATTCTGGTGTGCTTGAGGGCTGGTTTGGAGAGCACTGGTGGACTGCACGCACTATTGTCCTTCTTGTCACAACCCTTGCTGTATTTTCTCCACTTGCTTGCTTTAAGCGAATTGGTTAGTACTGTTTCTTAATTGGAAAAGTCACTTTTGAGTTTGGTTTCTTATCTATGAGTTATTTAAATATTTTAAATATATCCAGCTATTAGATTTAGCAGTTTTTCAAAAGTGTGGTTTGATATGTTAGACTTTGTTATTGTGATATTTAATTGCAGTTAGATCACCTTCTCGGGTAGTAACATTCTATTTTAACTGTTTTCTTTGGCATGTGGACAAAAAATCTTACCGTTTTCTGCTATGTATATTGATCATGACATTTTCTCTGTGCAGATTCTTTAAGCTTCACATCTGCTTTATCAGTCGCTCTGGCAGTTGTATTTCTTGTAATTACTGTGGGAATCACAATTGTCAAGTTGATTAATGGAAGTATAATGATGCCCAGATTGGTACCTAATGTTACAGATTTGACATCGTTCTGGAAACTCTTCACTGTAGTCCCTGTTCTTGTTACTGCATTCATATGTCACTACAATGGTATGTAAAACTAATCCAAAAAAACTAACTTTAATTTAAAAATGCAATCTTTACATAAAAAAAATATGATTTTTATACCAAAAATAATAAAAGTGCAAGAAATAATGTGAAAATGCAAACTTTACATGAGAGATGCAATTTTTACCTAAAAAATAATAAAAATACAAGAAATAAACTAAAAAGGTAAGTTTTAGCCTAAAAATGTAAACTTTACATGAAAAATGCAGTTTTTACATAAAAAATTACAAAAATGCAAGAAATGAAATAAAAATGCAAACTTTACATAAAAATGCAATTGTTACATATGGATCTATTTCTTCTAAAAATTGATGATTGTCATAAGTGAGCTGGCCGGTTGATGAATATTTAGCAGTGTACTAGCTGCATGCGGTGCTTTCAACCAAAAAAAAAAAAAAAAGAGCTTTCGCATTTTCCCAATATATATGTGATTTACTATCAGGAATATCATCAGATGCTAATTCATTTATTTCAATTCAGAACCAGTTCTTTGCAACATACTTCCAAGCATAACTTTGTAAACATGTCCTTCTGTAATCTTAATGTCTAAAACTATTTTCTAAACAATATGTCAAAAATTGCCATTAGTTGCTGATGTTTTCTTAATTATTTAAAGTCAACTGATAATGTTTTACCCGGTGCTCGAGGTTAGATTTCTAAGTTAAGGTTGCATCTTTTACCTTTAAAATTTGAAGTAATTGATTGACAAGTATTTATCATTTTGCAGTTCACAGCATAGATAATGAACTCGAGGACTCTACTCAGATAAAACCAGTTGTCCGTACCTCACTTGCTTTGTGCTCGACTGTGTACATAATGACCAGCATATTTGGGTTTCTTCTTTTTGGAGATGGAACTCTTGATGATGTGCTTGCCAACTTTGATGCTGACCTTGGCATTCCATACAGTTCTTTGCTTAATGATGCTGTTCGTGTTAGCTATGCTGCTCATCTCATGCTTGTATTTCCAATTGTCTTCCATCCTCTACGACTCAACTTGGATGGCCTCCTATTCCCCTCAGCGCGGCCTCTTTATCAAGAAAATATGAGGTTTGCATCAATCACCATTGGACTAATCGCTATGATATTCTTGGGTGCTAATTTCATTCCAAGCATTTGGGACGCTTTCCAATTCACTGGAGCAACTGCTGCGGTTTGCCTTGGATTCATTTTTCCTGCTTCCATCACTCTTAGGTGCGTTTATAACTTATTAATTGAATAAGAAAGTTCAAATTAGTTAATGCATAGTTTGAATTTATCTTTTCTAGTTTGCTTAATTCAAGCATAAGTATTCATTGTCAATTATGTGAAGTTGTCTAAAAAATTGGGAAGTCTCCTACATTGTGGAACAAGAAAAACTAGTTGGCTACTAGGCTACATGACTTGTGATTTCATGTGAAGTGAGCTAAGCTAATTGTGATACAGAAAATAATGGGGTACCTGCCACAACACACGTGCATTGCCACTAAGTGCCCATATTGAAGAATTATGAGGCTTCTAATCCCCCTGTACCCTAAAAAGAAATTTGGCATAAGTACAATTTTGTACCCTGTGGTTTTACTTTTTGACAAAACTAGTCGTATGCTTTTTTTTCGACGTTTAAGTACCTTGTGTTTCATAATATTTTACACTTTAATACCCTTCTAACAATTATTGTTTAAAAAATATGCATTAATGTTAAAATAATACGGATTTTTAATATTAAAATCATACAATGAGTGATATATCATTCAACTAACTACAATAAACTCACAACAAATCAAATTTAAATGTATTTTTAATTTTTTTATTAATAAAAAGAAATAATTTTTAAAATAAATCTATAATATTTTTAAAAATAAATAATTGGTTAGATTAATCATAAATCATATATAAAATAAATTTATTATTGAAATTTAATATTATATCAATGTTTTTTATAAAATAATGATGATATTAGTTAGAAGGGTACTAAAGTGCAAAAAAATAAAAAACACAGGGTACTTAAATGTTGAAAAAAAACCACACGACTAATTTTGTCAAAACACAAAACCACAGGGTACAAAATTGTGCTTATCCCAAGAAATTTTTATTGGAACTCCTTTTGTTACTGGAGATATGGGTCAATGCTTAAGTTCAAATGTCAACTTCAACTCATGATGAAAGTGATTCATGGCACTAGATTTTTACACGTCTTGATGAAAATGTAAGATACAGAGCATACATTATCTTTGAGCCAAGGAGTGGGAGGGTTAATCATTTATATGTTTGAATTGTTATCCATTGTTCAATTTCAGATGAATCTTCATTATGGTTGTTCTGTAATGCTGATCAATTGCTAATCATATATGTTTGATTGTTTCACCTTGGGCCTTTTCAGGGATCGTCACAATATTGCAACAAAAAAGGACAAGATGTTAGCTATTTTCATGATTGCCCTTGCTGTGTTCTCAAATGCAGTGGCCATTTACAGCGATGCCTATGCCTTGATTAAAAAGAATTCATCACCTCGTGAATGATCTGTCATGCTACTCTATACCGTGAAATGAACCAAGAGGAAGGTCATCTTCTAGCGAAGATACCTTGATTGGCAGATCTTTTTACAGTTCAATGTCAGAAGTCCGCGTACTCTGGGAATGTGTTATGAGTTGAAGTTTAATAAGGTGAGCACTGGGAGCAATGTATAAAGTCAGCTTGCTGAAGGTCTATAAGATATGTGCACTGTTGTACTGGTTTGTGCTTTAGTTTGCGATTGTTGTGTGGATCATTATGAAACTGTACAATGAAACCATATATAAAAAATTTTAGCTGTGAAATTTTTGTCAGCTATAGCTATGTAGTTGATTCATTTCCAATTTCATATTCACTTTTAAGGTATGCTAAATTTTTTCAAAGAAGCTTTTTTATTACGGATGATGAATTACTGTGGGCAGACAAGCACTTTCTTAATGCAGCAACTTTTACATCTCTCAGTGGTGTGAACCATTTAAGCCAAGAGGGGTGCGCCAGTGTAACATCATCATTAATATAATCTATTTATGTATCCCAGAAAGAACTCAAGTTTTGTTTTAATTTCCCATTTAATGACATCCTTCGTGCCCATGGACACCTAAAGTATTAAGTTTGCATTGCATAAAAAGGCAGGTGAGTGGTGACAACCAATGACTAGAACATGAAGCAGAAAAGCAATAATGATTAGCAAAAACAGTGGTACAAGACTTGAGAATGGGGGCCTTTGCAATACTGGGACAGCAAAAATACTACATTACTACCTAAAACCTTTTGATTTGTGATGCCTATTTACAAAACCAGAACCTAATATTTCATCAGCGCTACAATTAATGTACATTTAAACCTGGTAACTAATGTCCATCAGGGGTTTCCGATACTAGTTACAAAAGGGACAAGTCTTCGATAATCTCTCCTCCTCCCTAGTGCACAGTTGTCTAGTACTCGACCGAGGATCAGGCGTGTGTTCTGCAAAGCCACTTCTCTAGGTGGAATTCCTGACTCATTTCCACTTTGTCCACCCGGAGTTGGAGCTATCCCAAACCCTGGTCCCAGGGCATATTGTAAGGGCCCACTCCGAGCTTTAAAGGAGGTCTGAGGGGCAAGCATCTTGTCATCAGCACCGTTTTCATATGAACCGGGCTCGTGTGGATGGGAACCTGGCAAGGAACTACAGCTCTGCAAAAGGGCTTCCAACACGCTCAATGCCTCCCAGCACAATGTACTCTCTACCAGCTGGGATACAATTGCATACATGTGCGGGCTTTGGGAAGCATCCATAGGAGTGTGCTGGAGCAAAGCTTTGAGCATGAGCAGTATCACACGCTGATACTCCATTGGTCCTTTCTCCAGTAGTCGTAGCAAGTGCCCAAAAGCCAGAGCTGAGTGCTTTGGAAACCATTCGTTGCATAATAGTGGTGAGACACATCCAAGGAGATTCTCTACATTTTTTATCTCTCCTCGAGCATAAGCCACAAAAACAGTGGCTAATTCGTCCAGTGATTTTGCTCGACACCAAAGTGCAATGTTGTTTACCACAAAGCAAGCCTTTTGCCATTGCTGGTGGAGTGGCGAAGCAGGTGCTACTGTTGAATCCTTGCAGAGCTGCAAGCAGAGCCAAGGAAGTAAGCCTGTGATATGCATAAGGAGCCGAGTTTCTGCATCTCCAAATATAGAGTCACATGAGTGCACTGTGATCCGTGAAAGAACCTCAATCGAGACACCATGACTGACAGTTGACATGAGCCCTTTAAGCACAAGGGGCTGCACCCCCTCAAATGTCGGCAGATTCCCACTGGATGATGCTAGAGATTCAATTCTTTGAAAATCTCCAATGTCACCACCAGTATCGAGCTCATCCCGTGGCATGCTTGAAAGAAGCACATTTTCTGTTGTTCTATCACGGAATGATAAACGATCAATCACACGTGAGAAGAGCTCAAGAACCTGGCAATAAACATGAACAAAATCTGTGTGCATCATGGCCACACAGCCCCAGAAGAGTTGTGGATACAGGATCACCTTCTCTGGCTCCATATTTTCCACCATTACTTGTAATGTCAACAAAATTTCCATGATAAATCCCAAAACTGGGGGTACTGGATTTCCTAGGCATCGGTGTAGGCATCTAAGAAGTGATACACATGTGTCACTTGTCACACTAGGTCGCAATGCTCGGTAGATCTGGTGTGAGCGGCATGCTAGGTGCCTTGATGTGCATTCCATAGCCCACTTGAGTGCCTCAGCACCCCATGTCTCACGGAGATCTCCTTGGAAAAAGATAGCATCAACCATACTCTGAACAAGTGCTGACAAGAGTGCTGCACTTGGAAGCTCAGTTCTCGTAACTGAGGGGTCCTCATTCTCCCACATCATGCTCCCTCGCTTTGACTGAACGTACTTGATCAGACTGACAACTTGCTGCTTGTTCTCTCCATCACTGTTTTCTACCTCATATAGTTCCAAGTGCCGGCCTGCAAGTGAGTATAACAAATTGACGAGCAAATGCTGGCAGTGCTCCAGCACAATATCTTCTGAACTATCCATTGAAACAAATGTGACATGAAAAAGCAGAGGCAAGTGCTCCCGAAAATCTTCATCATTCTCATATGCAATTTCTGCCAGTAGAATCAATGCTATATCTGCATGAGTTAGTGAATGCTGTTGATGCCCCTGCAAGGCTGACTGAAGTTCTTTGGCACTAACACCGTGCGTACCAGCTCCAGGATGCAAGCCTTCTTCACCAGAGTTTGGAGTGTCAATGAGGTAGTCTCCACTATCCCGGGAAACATGGCGGCTCCGCAAGCTTCCTGTTGAACTTCTAACGCCCATTAAAGGGCCTGACATGTTCACCAATGCTGGAATGAGTTGGCCTGATCGTCCTGTGGTTACTGGATTCAGCTCTGGAGGCATTGGACTTAAAGGGCCTGAGACACTCCGCCCTGTCACACCCGCTGTTCGCCAGCTCAGACTTCCGCTAGTATTTCTAAGAGGACCATCAAGGGAACCACGGACAAGTAACGGCGACATGTGTGGCTGGGTGTCCACAACAGAGGCAATTTGGGCAGCTGCAGGGCCCTGAGAGAATTCCAACACAAAATTTCCATTTGTGTCACCCTTGGTTGCACTGGGCACAACTGGTTCAATGCTATCTTCCAACATTCGTTGAGCCAATTGGTAGACCAGGTGATCAATTGTGCGTTGTGGACAAATCCGTGCTAAGTATAAGCTTACCCGCTTAGCAACTGAGAAATATGTGGCAAATGCACCACTTATTTCAGCAGATGCATTTGAGTCGCAATCTTCAATCCCTTTTGTGATCAAGAAATCTAAAACTGGACTAATGTTCCTTGGCTTACTAGCAATTGTGCTCCATAGTTTTTCAATTTCATCAGGAAACTGATCGCCATGCCGCCATGTTACATAGTAAAGGCTCTTCAGTAATCTTTCACTCCAACCTGAATCCTTGAGTTTCCAGAAATTGAGGTTCTCAATCCATGGAGCCATGCATGTTAAGACCTGATGCTGTGCAATTATATCAACAGCATCAAGCTGCCTCTGCATAATCTCCTCGCAAAGAAGCTGGCTTAATTCAGGGTGATCTTTGGCAAGTTTACATGATAGCTTGTATTGGAATTGTTGGTAGGAATCCGGGAGATTGCCAACAACAGCAGCTCCGTAGCTTCCTGAGCCCTCAATGCCATCTTCAGCCCACTCACGGGCAGAAAGTGTTTCAAGCATCTGAAGGGCATCATCACGGATTTGTCTATTTGGGTCCACGACTTTGTAAAGGATCAGGCTCAGAAGCCTCTGTATTTCACACTTTGGTATCTCTTGGCGCATATAAACCTCAGCTAAGACACTGAAGTAACCATCAGCTATAGCAGCATCAGAATAGTAGCACTGGAAAAGAATGTGAAGTTCTTTAGTGAATCATATGGATTGGAAACTACTGACTTCAAATTGTAGAATTCATAAAAGAAAAGACAGACTGGTATGATGGTGCAAGCAAAGACACGGGAGTACTGGTGTGTTAAACTCACAGCATGAGTAGCAGAGTAGCTTCAGCAGAATTACTCAGACAAATAGGCAAAGCAAATCAGCAATTTTAGCATGCAAAATATCTTATACACTTGAGACACTCAGATTATCCCTACTTTGGGAGTATCAAATTATCTCAATTTTTTGTAACTGAAATATGAAGCATTCAATAGTCCCATTAGCTTCACGATTCCCAACTATGAAATTAACAAGGCACCACAATCAAAGGCAAAACATTACCTGATCAATGCATGATGGGAAAAGGTCCAAGTTTGTTAGAAGAAGATTCTTTAAAGCCAATTTTGCTAAAGAAACACGATGCTGGCCACCTCTATGTCTATCACGACCTGGAGCACCACGGCCACCTTCTCCTGCATACTTGGAGTAAGATGGAGTTGATGGGGAGTAACCAAATGGAGCCCTAGGTGCAGGGTCATTGAACAAACTGTTGATCCAAGATATCACCCTGCCACTCATTTTCCTGGCATTGTCATCAAAGCAAGGCCCATATAAAAGCGAAGCCATAGCATTCATTGAGGCCCACTGGATTGCCTCAATTTGCTCATTCAGCTCTTTATCAAATGAAATTTTATCTATAGAATCTTTTGATCGGTTGTGCTGTGAGGCCTTGTAACGTTCAACGTCACGTCGGTAATCATTAACACCCTCCTGCCCCCACGTATTGCCAGTTTCATCACTCCAAGATAAAAGAAGATCAAATAGTCGCTTTCTAGTTCTGAGGTCAAATTTCTCTGATTTTGACTCAACAAATTCAGGTGCAAGAGACCTTAGAACGGAAGCAAGCGCATAACGAAGAGGTTGCATTTCTTGAAAGTTATCAGCTGCTGCTGTCAAGATCTGTCTGGTTGTTTCATCAATGAATCTAAGATAATGAAGACGAAAAACTGGTTTACGGCTCAGCATGCCAGGCCAGATTTTCTCAGCAACAGTACGGTATATATTTGCAATGTGTATACGAAGCTCTTCACGACGAGACTTTTGAGACTGCATTAATAGGAATTCGAGATTCTGTCAACTGTTTGAACAAAAAACCAGAATAGGAATCTAAGGAATTCAAAGTAAATCATCAAAAGCATGCTGAGAATAAGCATAGAATTGAACCAGAAACAGAAACTGAAGAAACATTCATCCAGATATGTAGAATTGGAGATAACAAATAAAATGGATAACACACCAGTTTAAGACAATCCTTAGGGTCATAACAAATTACTTTATGAAACTTACCAAAATGGACTCAGACCTTGTCAGTGAATTCATAACAATTTTATGCCTAATATACGTGGAGTTCATGCAGACCTTGTCAGTGAATTCATAACAATTTTATGCCTAATATACGTGGAGTTCATGTCCTTACTGAAACTAGCACCAAAACTCATTTATCTTTAAACATAGTGACCTTTGCTCTCCAAAAAAGCAGCCAATCAACAATAAAATCACCGAGTTATATCCCAAAAAAGATCATAAGAACCTCAGTGAAGTCTTTCCTGAGCCTATATGCTTGTTGGAAAATGGGAAAAGGAATTAGCTGTAACAATTGAAAATTCTTCAGTGCAGACTGAAAACTGCTTCCTGTGGCTATGTTTAGCATATTCACCTACTTTTAAGTATAGCAAAGTAATACATTCTTCCCAACTTGCAGTTTATCTATGCCAAACCTGGTGACAAACTTGTAATGTGATTCATGCTTTCATTAAGGTACAAATGACAGTGACAAAATAAACAGATATTTCAAGAACTTGATGATAGTTGTACCTTCCATTTCGGTTTTCCCTCAGTTTCTAATGAAACCTCATCAATGAAAGACGAAAGCTCACTGAACATGATTTCACATGCTTCCAAATGCGAATGACCAAGAGCCATGGTAGCTGCATGCTGAAAAAATCAAACGAACCAAGCATTAGCCACAAATCTCAAAAGCATTGGAATGCATAACATAAAAAAATTGATCCTTCTTAATTTTTGACAAGGAAGGTTGTAATGGTCCCAACTGATGAGGCCACTACAGGAATGAAGCAAATCAAGCTAGAAAAGAAGAATCATAGGTGAGATTAAGAAAAGAAGAAAAGAACTAAGAGAAGAAGAGAATGATATTTTTAGAATTAATTCTTTATCATACAATGCCCTTTTTCTCTCATCTCTGCTGCTATATAGCAATGATCTAGAAGAATCTAATATCTCTCTCTATTAGGGCTGAGCATCGGTCGGTTCAGTTCGGTTCGGTCAAAGAACCACCAAAACCGACCAGGAGATAATTGTGACCGAACCGAACCAGAGGGAAAACCAAAATTAACCGAACCGACTCGGTTCGGTCGGTTAATTTCAGTTAATTAATTTTATTTTTTATTTATTATTTTATAATTTTTTAAGCTTATTCTTTAATTATATAACTAAAAAAATATTTTTTATTTATAATTTTAATATTTATGTATAATTTTTTCTAATTAATATATTTTATTTAATATT